>PVKZ01004213.1:0-92879 GCA_004027375.1 Macroglossus sobrinus | reverse complement strand
TTCCCACTTCCTCTAAGGTGACCCACTGGAGCAGACTCTTCTGTTTTATGCTCCTCATATTAATTTACATAATGTTTAATTGGTCCACATGGCATGTCATTAAATTACTTAAGTACAGTGAGTATAAACTGGTTTAGGAACAAATGCCACTCAGCTCAAGGGTAGGAAAGGGCCCTCTGAAGTAGCATAAGAGCAGAGAGGGGAGTCACGTGGGGTGTGGGGAGCCACGTGACTGTCCAAGGGAGAAGGAGTTGGGGCAGAGGGACTGTGAGGCAAGACCCCAGGCGGGACCCGAGCTGGATGTACTTGAGGAGCAAGTGAGAAGGCTGGTCTGCCTGCAGCAGCGGTTGGAAGGTGACAGCTGTGAAGTGAGGGGAGACACAGCCAGGGCCAGGTCATCGACAGCATGGGGACAATCGGGAGGGCTTTAGGTCTTGTCCTCTAGACGAAGGGAGGCCAGCGGGGATCTGGGAAGGAGACTGGCCAGGTCTGAGATCCTTTGGGACAACGTCACCCTGGCTGCTGTGTGGGGGATGAACTATAAGGGGGTCAAGAGTGGAAACAAAAAGTCACGAGTGGGACAGAGAAGGAACAGGCGGAGGTGTCCAAAAGGGACCAGCAAGAGGAGCTCCCAGAAAGCAAAGCGAGAGAAGAGTCCAGCGCCATGGTGGACGAGGGCTCTCTGGAGGCCTGGCCAGGCCCCTGGGAGACACCTCGAAGGGTCAGGATGGGAGGAGGCAGGAGCAGAGGGGGCGGGGGCAGGGTCTGGCCTGCTTCTGAGTGACTGGAATGGAAAGGTCGGGAGAGACGAGGGCCCCTCCGGGCCACACGGCCTCTGTGTCTTCTGCGGGCATGTGGGGTTTCCTGGGGGTTAGAGAGGAGATGGCTTTGTCTACAAGAGAACAGGGCAGGGCTGATTTACTCCACCACTGGGGGCTCCCGACCTGGGAGCTGTTTCCCGCTGTCCTCTGCTCTTCCAGTTTCCTTTGCTTCCAGAGAGGAGGACAGAGGAAGGAGGGCTCTCAACCTGCTTTCTGTTTGTCTCTGCAGCACACCCGACTTGCGGCCCGTGGCCTGTGGTGGGACCTGCAGCATGTCTGGGGAGGTGACCCAGTGGCCATGGGTGGTTCCTGCCCCTTTGGGGACGGTTGCTGTCGGGGATGCTGTTGGCAATGTCTCCACATTGGAGGAGAATTGAGCTCAACCCTTAAATTTCTCAGGCTTTGGGTCAGCTCTTTGTGGTTTAAAAGCTTTTGAAAAGTATCTATCTATCTATCTATCTATCTATCTATCTATCTATCTATCATCTATCATCTGTCATAATCATCGCACCAAACACACATTCGCACACACTGCACATGCTCATAAACATGTACCACATGCACGATCCCTACATATGTAACGAGCACACACGTGTATGCATGCATCAGTGCACACATGTACACACACATCTAGCCAGACATGTGCACACACACATATGCGTATGTGCCCAGGCATGTGTGCATTTGCACATACATACATCAGCACACACGTATGCACGTACCCATGTGCACATGCCTTCCACGTTCAGTTTTCTGCACCCATAGGTGCTGGGCGGTTTTACAAGGGCTGCATGACTGACAAGGCCACTTCCCTGAACACACGAACCATTATTTATAATCTATACCAACAGCTCTTTGAGAAAAAATAAATCCACATAAATTCTATCTCTGCCAAGGACTAAAGAATTGCTGTAGGCTCTGAAGAAAGGTCAACATTGCAAGAAAATAAGAACGCCCCAAAATACTTGTCTCCACCGTGTACCGGTGCCACTGGCGGGGCGGGGGGTGTAATCCCATCTCGAGGTCTGGGCATCAGGGACCGGTTCTGAGGGAAGGAAGGACACTTGCTTCCTCCAGGCAAAGTAACAATTGCAATGACAAAAATAATAACCAACTTACATTCCACACACATCCTCTCCCCACAAAGTGATGCTTTTAGCACTTAAGTCCGCTCACATCCCTGGTCTGCCCTACCCCTTCCAGTAACTTGTCCTGTCACCCGTGGTCCAACCCGAAGTCCAAACGGTGGCCATCCAGGTTCCACGTAGTGGCCTCCGCGACGTCCCCGCCCGTGCCTCCCCCACTCTCCCTGTCCTCGAGCACACAAAACCAGGTGGACGCACAATGCAACATACAGAGACATACGCATTACCGTGGTATTGGACACTTGAAACTGACTGGATTTCGTTAATCAATGTCGCCATAATAAAATAATTTTAAAATATTAAAAAAATAAAAACAGGTTCCACTCCAGGACTTTTGCGGTTGCCATCGCCTCTGCCTAGGACGCATTTTCCAAAGCAGGTGCCCAGCTCACTCCCTCTCTTCCTTCAGTCTCTGCCCAAATGTGGTCATCCACCATCAACTAGCTCCGCCCCACCCCCACGCCAACCTTCTCCCTGCTTTACTTCTGTGCCGTCCTCAGCCCTGCCCCTGCTCTAATACCTTTGTCTTCCCTACTAGACTGTGAGAACTGAGAGTTTTTCATTCACTACAGCATCTCCAGGACCCAGCACGGTCCCCTGCAGGCACTGCTGAGCACTGAATGCCCAATAAGTCTCTGTGGAAAGGAGAAATACACTTATTAAATATTTACTATGCACCAGGCACTGTTCTAAACGCTCCGTGTACTTTACCTGATTTAGTACTGACTTCTTGACGTAGCACGAGCATTGTCCTCCTCTTACAGAAGAAGAAACTGAGGGTCAGAGAGTTTGAGCAGCATGCCTGAGATGACCTGACAAAATAAAGACACGTGCTCATGCGCAAGGTCCCTCTTTCCTGAGCTCCCCTTATATGTTAATAATAGTAAAATCGACTCTTCCATTTATGTTCTTACCGTGTGCTGGACGCAGGGTGAGGTACTTTTCCCGTGTCACTTCATTTGATCCTCACAGGTGGCACATCCCATCTCCCCGATGAGAAAACGGAAGCTCAGAGAAGTTAAGCACCTTAACCCGGGCCCTACAGCTGGTAAGTGCCGGAGCCAGGTCTGCATCCTCACCGCCTGGTGACAGACTCCATGAGCCTCACGGCCTCGCTCCTCATCTGCCCCCAGAATATGTCACCTCCCCTCAGTTTTGGGGAATCTACGTAGTTCTCCTGACTTTACTCGGCAAGTCTAACGTGAAAATATCTACTTGAAAGTATTTTAACATCCGACTGACCTCTGTCTTACTCCAAAAGAGTCAGTATGCATTGCGAAGAATCCACAGAATGAATAAGACAAAGTTACGGAACCCCAGGAGCTCACAGTTTACAGAAAAGATAAAAACACAGAAGAATCTGAACCAAAGCAGACTGGGAGACGAGTACCATAGTGAAGACCCAAATGCTATGAATATTATTATAAACCAGTTTCTCCAGAGGGACGACATGGCTGAGAGCTATTTAAATTCTTCTGGTGTGTGTGTGTGTATGTGTGTGTGATAAAAACTATGATAGATCGAGTCCAAACATAATCTAGTCTCTGATGAATCTAGAAGCACTCATGAAATCTTTCAGTTCCTCGAGACTGCTGCCTTATCCTAAAAGTCTGGCAGGTAAAAAAAAAGGTGACCTACATTTGTGAAGACTCAAGACATGCCCCAGAAGACACGTGCATGTGTGTATCTGACTGCCGAGAAAAGCCTCTTCGTCTTTATTTCCCCTGCAGAGTGGAGAAAGCCATTCTAATTACCTGAACTTTCATATAGCCTAGAATTTGGAAAATCAAAAGTCTGTCCTACAACGTGCTTGTGTTCACAGTACCTGGAGTGTAGAAGACTGAATACGTGTGTGTTACTCTTTTTATTTATCTAGTTCTCTTTCCTCAATGTTTCTTCCACGAGTGTTCTCTGTTCAACGTTTAGATTATTATCCGGCAGTCTCCTTTCAACTGGGGATCCTCGTAGCTAGAGAACCTAGTGGTCTGAGGAGCTAACTAAGCTCCCCGCTTTGGTACCTCGGCGGCTGTACGGCGCTGGGCGGCCAGCAGGGGGCAGGCGCGGGGCCCGGGGCAGTGTGGGACCGTGGATAGAGCGCCGGCTTCTGAATTGGAAAGACAGATTACAACTCCATCACAACCTTTGAGCAGTGGGCTTCACTGTAGCTTCTCTGCCTCTAATATGAAAATAATACTGCTTACACCACGGTGTCCGGTAAAAATGAAATGGATGAGTACATGCAAATGCATCTGGCAAAATACCTCCCATTGAGATACGTAACTAAGAAGGGGGCCCACCTGAGGACGGGGCTCATCTTACCACCTGTGTCCAGTATGCACCATCACTGCACGTCTGCATCGCGACAGCCTCTCACACACCCTGTGGAAGAAAAGAAACATCTCTTTCCTCAGTCACTCACTTATCTCCTGGGCCCACAGAAACGTATTCACACTGTTCTACTTCTTGTCCATCAAACCCAGAGTAATTGTCATCTTTGTCTCCCAAAAAAATACGTCATGGCATTAATTCCTGCTATGGGAAAGAGCCTTCTTTCTCAATGCTAAATATGAAAATAAGCTTGCTTTTTTTTTTTTAATGGGATGGAGTCAGCAAATGGAGGTGAGGAACACAGCGAGGACGGTGGGAGAAGACTTGTGGGTTTAGGTGACTCTACGACTTACCTCACCTCTCCTTCCAGCTTATTTTCAAACTCAAACCGTTTTAGGAAATATCCTTCAAAGCTGAAGAGTATCCTGGGGATGTTTACCAGTTCCCACAGTTCTCTGACAATCAGCAGGGCAGTTTCCTTGTGAACTCTGAAGAGACAAATTCATAGGAGGAAACATTTTTGGAAACATGATCTCCCCACCTCCCAAAATAAAATGAGAATGTACACTTCTCGGTAGCGATTTTGACAACGTTATTTATTACTCTGGAGTCGAAGAGAAAGAAGCATATGGCATGCAAACACACCTTTCAGGTACATAGATGGGAATTTAAGAAGTTGTTTGGGAAAAACATCTCATTTCTATACTTTTTCTGCAAAACAGCTGCCGTCACTGCACAATATGCAATTCTCGGTGGCATTTGGTAGACTGACAACAAAAGAAATTGGTACTGAATGTACTACTGATGTCACAGGAATAATTATATAACCAAACAGTTGCTGAAATCTATTTTTACCATAAATCTCAATAATAGACATATAAATATGAAAGATTTTGTAAACCTGTTACAGAGAGAAAAATAGATTCAAGTTTAGAGAATTAAAGTAAGCTAGGAAGGTTCTCACCAAAATTATTCTCAGGAAGGTCAAGAATGGCCTCTCTCCAAATCTGCTGCCTGTTCTGAGTTCTCCTCTTCCCTAACTTCTCTATCTTTTCTTTTTCTTATAATTCCCTTCCCCCTCTCTTCTGAAACATTGTGCTCTGCTCGTTCTCTTCCTATCTACTTCTCTAAGTACCTTATACTCTTCTCCTACTTCTTGCCCTTGAACACGTTGAAAGAATGGTTAAGAAAGTGAACCTGGAGCCAGACACAAGAATTAAATGCTAGTTTGGTCACTCTGACAAATCATGTGAGATAACTTAATGTCTGTCAATGTCAATGTTCTCATTCACCTAATCAAAATTATAAGTGTACTTCTGAAATCTAAGTTCTCTGAAGAACTTCTCTTTTGTTCAACTTCAGAGGGCCCCATTTCATTCTGTGTAAATGCTCCGTACCCCCAGAGTTCATATAACGTAGCAAGCAGTCCTGGCTCTACCATTTGTGAGTGCAGACACCCTTTTTTTTGGTCACCAAGTGCCTAGAACACTGCATGGAGCATAGCAAACACCCAATAAATACGTGTTTAATATGAGCTCTGTCATCATCTGTTACTCAGAAATTGTTTTAATCTCTTTGCTCCACCATCCTGTGGCATAGCTTCTACACTCAGGGTCATATCGTGGTCCAATGTGGCTGCTGGAATGCCAGCCATCGCATCCATAATTCAAACAGCAGAGAGAGGAAAGGATAAAAAAAGTGTATTTCTCAGTTAATCAATTCTCTTTAAGGAGACTTCCCAGAAGACCCACAAAACTCTTTCACTCACAAATCTTTGTCTTGAACTTGGATGTATGACCACACCTCACTGCAAGTGGTTGGGAAATACAGGTTTTGGTTAGGCACATTGCTACCCCATGTAAAACCAGGGATCTATAATTAAAAGAAGAAGAAGAAGAGAATGTACACCCGATAGGTGATAAGTTTCTGCCATTTATTTATAGACATTGAGTTATTTCCCAAGCTTACTCAAAGAGTGACCAGATTGGAGACAGAAATGGCCCCTGGGTGTGTCCGGGTACTTTTATGGGTTCCTTAGAGACCCCTCTCCCTGGGGACCACAGTCCCATGGTGAAGTTGGTCACCTGACTGACCATTTACTGCCCCCACCTCAACCCAGGTTCTGCCTTCAGCAAAGTGTCCTCAGCCCCTGCCCTGGCAGGCGCCTCCCTCTGGCACAATATCTTCTTGGGCAAATTTTTCTTTCAGGTCACTCGAGGCTGGCTTCTCACACTTCAGAGAACCTGTGTCAGACTCTCCCCAGAAGTTTTCTCTAGGGTGGTCCCTTCTCTTTGGCTCATGGTAAAGGGAAAAGAAAGAGCATCCTTCCTCTGGCGCCTTGGGAACCACCCGAATTCTTGGCCTTTTTAAATGGACCCGCGAGGTGGCTGCAGAGTTGAGGGCTACGGCTGGTTTTAGGGTGGCTGTGTTTGTGGTACCGCCCCTTTCGTGCTTGGCCCATGGGGCTTCTGCTGAAATGAAGTTTTAAGACCACGGGAACAGCCGTATTCAACATCCTCTGACACAAGCATGACGCAAAAGCGACTCGGTAAAAACAAGCAACTCAAAGGGACAGAAGCGGGAGGTGGGGGTGGGAATAAAGTGATCCACGAGGAGAAAGAAAGGCATTCAGAATGATGGCATTGCTGTGTGCTGGGTCTTACACCAGGTTCTCTATGCCTTTCCCAAGAGCACAAAGTGACTTGTCTGATTCCAAACCCACACATGTGACTCCTGAACCACACAGCCTTTGAAGAAGCTGGAGGGATGTGAACTCTACGAGGACTATTAAGAAGAGGGTTAACTGGCTGTGTCTGAGCCCAGAAGGAAGGAAGAGGGGTCCACACCCGCTTCCGAGAATGCCCTTGGGAACCCTACCGCCGAGTCAATAACGGAGAGATTTGTCATCTCATAAAACCGTCTTCTCAGAACTAACCTATTCCGCCCACCATTCCAGGTCCCTACCAGTTATGCCACCAGCCATTCCCAGTTGCTATGGTGGACCCCCTCCCCCCCCACTCACTTCACCCAAATGATGGATTTCTCGGCCCCCAAATGCCAAACTCACTTTCTTCTCAACTCAGAATGACAGTGTGGGATATACTTCCAACCTAAAAAATTCACCCCATCCTTCTTCAGCAATCTGTTTGCCATTTTAAGATCCAGCTCAGAAACCGAATCTCGGATTGCCTTTGCCGGATCCATCTCATCCTCAGCATTCATTTCTCCTCAGGACCAAGGAGAAGGAGGATAAAGGAGACGCAGAGCCTTGCAATGTGCGGTTACTACCGCTAGATGGAGATCTTACGATGGTGAGAGGAAATGCTGACTCAGTTTCCTAAGAAAAACCAGGAAGCTGATCAGTTAGAAGAAGCTGGAGCTTAGAAATCAGCCAAGGCACATACATATATTTTAAGAAGAACTGACTGAGGGAGTAAGTAAAATGCACGATTGTATGTGGAATCACCGCATATCGGAGCGACCGTGTCTGTTGCTGACCACGCCTAAGCAGCACTAGGCAGTCAGGGCCACTGCAGAAAGGCCCGGTGGGGTGAGCTGGGGCTCAGCTACCACCTGTCGCCCTACCTGAACGAGGCCAGTCGGCATTGCTCCTTTGCCTTCAGTGCCCTGAGTCGGACGCTTTTCTCGTAAGAATGCAGACAGTGGCGGGAGGGGCACTGCTCTGAGGACTGACGGAGCCTCGTGGACTTTCTGGACTTCGTGGCTGGTCATAAAAACGGAGTGGGATGGACCAGCAGTGGCCCCTTCCATCAAATGTTTGTTCATTCAGTACTGGCCACGTCCCTGGCGGGATTGACGGGTAAATGTGGGGCTTGCCCTCTGGACCCCGCCCGTCCAGGGGAGACAAGCAAGGCTTGGAGGCGGTGGGCTGGGAGGGCTTGGGGGAGGGGCCGGTGCTGAGGAGCCGGGGGCTCAGGGCTGGACTCGACCTCCTGCTCACAGGGCGCCCAACGCCAGTACTGCCCTCACCAGCTCCTTGCCCCTCCTTTGCTTTGGTTCTCGGCTGATGGCCCAAGATCACCTCTCTACATTTTTTTAAAATTTTACTTAAACATCTCTTGGTGTCCTGAGAAGGAGCCTTCCCTTTCTCCCAGGCATACTGGGCAGGTGTCCACACCACAGCAGAGGGCACTGCGCCAGGCTGGCGTTTGTCAAGGACACCTGCAGGCATAACCCGTCGTGAGAACATTCTCGAAGCTGGATCTTTATGGTTATACCCAATATAAAACACTGGCTTTTAAGGCTTCCGCCAGTAACTTGCTTCGGGGCATTTAAACTAAGCGTGCTTCACAGATTTCGGCAGACACGTGCATTAGGACTCCAGAACAGGACGGGGGGAGTCCGGCTCTCCCTTCATTTGAGATCACGCGTGTGTGGCACTTCGGCTGGTCTGTCTTCTGGGGCACAGTCCCCTCCCCTCTCGGTTAATGGCAGCTGTCACTGACCCACATCTGTCAGTACTAATCACTTCTGCGTTGGTCATCTCTTCCGATCCTCTCAGCTACTCGCCCAGCTACCTTGGAGGAAGACAAGTCCCTTCAGAGTCCATGGTGACCTTGGACACCTCACGATGACCCTCAGTCCAAGGGGCTGAATGGGCAGTGCTACAGCCTCGCTCTTGTCACTACTGCAGGGACAAACAGCATTCCTTTTGGCCACCAACGCTTGTGGCACAATCAGTAGGACAGATGCTACTGTGGTCCCATAGGGGTGGCCAGAGGTCTTGCCTATAATGAAAGTCTCTGGTCGTGATCATTTTTCACAATTAGCATGACTAAGAAGCACGATGCCCTCCCTCAGAAATGCTCTTCCAAACTAGAACCTGGATTTAACCTTCCCTATTGTAACGTGACATCTGTGTGAACCCCGAAGGGAATTCCATGCTCATGTAGAATTAATTATTCCGTCTAGCCAGTAACTGGACACAGGTTAGGGGTCTCATATGATGCTCAGCTGAGGCATAAAGGAAGAGCCAACCCATATGTCTAAAACCTCGGTCACGTGGAAGCATGAACGAGCCTGGGTGGGCGCTTTCGCCCACTCTCTGGCCCCCAGGCCCTCAGCTGGCTACTCCGTACCCAGAGGGGTCCTTCGCTTCATCCCACATGAGCATCTAAGGAGAAAACTCGATTCTGATGCCTCGTGAGAGACACCAAGGAATGTACATAAAAAGGATAGACAGGTAAAATCTATACAGATATAAGTATAGAGAGAAAAATAAAATCATGGTTCTTTAAGAACCTTGTCACTGACGTGGGTAGCTACATAAAAAAAATCAAGTTTTGTAAAAATGTGAGTTATGTAAATATTAATAATCAGCTAATGATTCCTTGGCAACTGAATGCTATAGATAGAAAGTCTGAAGACTTAGGAAAACAGAGCCACAGTGAGTCAGAGCAGGTGGCAGGGCCCCCTGGGTGAGCGCGGCTGCAGACAGCCCTCGGAGCCGGGCAGGACTGGGAGCTGAGACCAGTGTCCCTTTTTCATCCTGCGTGTTTATCCACAGAGGCTGGTTTTCAACACCTGCAGTCTGATTCCCCCTGGAAAGTCTTGTGGGCCTAGTACAGAGACGATGGTCCGTTTCCCAGGGTAATAGCCAGGGTCCAGCTGAGAACTGTCTATTTAGTGGATTTTTTGTGCTCCATCCATGTCTGCAGGGCCATCTTGAATGGAAGTGTGTTCCAGGGCTGAGCCCCCACACTGCTGGCTGTTCCCTCAGTCCCCACGCTGGTCTATGACGACTCAGGCCCCCACTGTGGTGTCTCAGCCGGGGGCCTCCTGACGAAGAGTGCCCAGAGCTAGCACGAGCTCCTTCTCATCAGTTCTGTAGAGTGAGCATGTGGGCTGGCACGGGGGCCACAGAGATGTCTAGACCTGGCTTCTGTAGACAGGACATGCAGACAATCTTCACATAAACCTCAGCTTAAGGTCGTGGCGACAAAAACAGTGGCAAACAAAGGGAGCCAGGGGAGCACCAAAGGGATTCCAGAAGGCTTCCTGGAAGAGGCGTCGCAGTCCATGGGCATTGAGACACTAACCAGGCCAAGCGGGACGTGGGACTGTGGGAAGGGCATGAACCGATGAGAGAACATCATGAATGAAGACGGGAGGTGAGAGATTTTGTCTCAGCACAGCTGGACGTGGCTGGACGTCCTGGAATTTCTAGCTGTTAAACCTTTGGGAACTTGAAATGGGCCCTAGTAAGAGTATTTATTCCAAGGAAATGGGCAGATGCTACAAATAAGATCTTTTATTCTCTGGAGAGCCAGCTGACCAGTGCACCATTGGACCATACATGTGAGGAACCAAAAAAAAAAAGTTAATTTTAGAAGCAATGGGACCCTTGACGAAAGGAACAGTTTATGCTAAGGACACTGGGCTGTCTTGTGACACCAAGGGAGCTGCAGACTACAGGGAGAGAGACGACCGAGAACTTCGACGCTGTCAGGACCTCCTGGCTTTCTGCTCGGCTTTCTTCCTTCCGACATTGCTCTGCTCTGTCCCCCCCCTCATTTTTTCTCTCTCTCCTTTCTGCTCTCTCATTCTCCTAAAGGTCTCTCTACATGTCTGTCCCAGGTGTCAGGAAACATGGCTGATATGGCTCTGAAGATTTAAACAGGATAAGCTTCCACTCCTGCCAAAGATTCATTTCTCCCGTGTTCCAGTTTGCAAATGTCCTAGAGAAGGACTATTAACTCACTCCCTTTGGCCAGATGTTCACTTCTGGGCCAACCACCTGCAGTAGGGGAGGTGTGATTCAGAGAAGAAACTGAAATCAGTCCCTGTTGGGTCAAATACCCATCCCAGAACCAATCAGCTGTGGCCAGACGTTACATGGAAGCCATGACTTGCAAGGTAACCATGGACACGTGTGGGACATGGACATCCCCAGAGGAAAGGAGGCACTGGGCAGAGAAGCTCTAGGCTTCCAGACAGAGAAGGTGAATAGCAGGTAAGCCTGTGAGGTAGATAGACTCGTGTGAGGCAGGCTTTGGGTTTTACCCAGTGGATGACTCAGGGGACAGAGTCGGGGCACCTAGGGAAGAGTGTTGTGATCAGGGTTCTGTTTTGAATAGATCGCCGTGGCCTGGTTGTAAAGTATGAGTATGTGACAAGTCAGACTTGTGGCAGAGAGAACAACTAGAAGATGATTGCTCTCACCCAGGCGAGAATTAATTGAACTCATTTCATCTTACCTTATGCCTACAACGTTGTACTTTGTTTCCTCTTTTTCTTCCTGCTGGCTTCGTCATATTATTATTCATTCCTCTCTTCCCCATGTGCCAGTGCTTAGCATGCCAGTGGTTACCTTCCTTCACCCAAAGGTCATAAGGAAACTCACTTTTTCCCTCTGATTTATATCAAACAAGATGCAAACTATTTCTGCACAGTAAGGTCTTTAATTCCCCATTGTCACCTTTCTTTTACTAAGCTGAGCTTTTAAAAGGCCTTTATTTCCCAACATTTCCCTTTAGACCTTCAGAATGCTCTCCTCCAATGGCTTATTATAACGGCTCAGTACACCATATTGTACCTCATTTGAATAAAGAAGAATAGTGCCATGTTAAGAATATCAAATAAGAAGGAGAATGCATTGACATAGATAAGACCGGAAGAGCAGGAAGGAGCTTGGGGAATAGCCATAATGGCCAGAACTCAAGGACGAGCCGGAGAGGGAAGACGAGAGTACACTTGAGTGAACAGGGGGTCCCAGAGCATAGCAGCCCAAGAGGAGAACAAGAGGAAAGAGGAGGAAAGACCGAAATTACATTTGAATCACTTTTGCTTGTCAAACTCTATTTCTTTGTTGGGCTGTGTTTGTACCAAGTCTGATCCAGCTGCTGTCTCAGATATAGATAGGTAATACTTTGCTAAGTCTCTTTGTAAAAGTCACCATTTAAAAAAAAAATCTATTCAGTAAAGTTTCTGGATTTTTCATTGAAATGGAGGTACAGAAAAGGACTACTAAGTGAATAGCTCGAAGAATTTTCACAAACTGAATGGAATATACATGTGTACTCAGCACCCAGATCCAAAAATAAAGTATTACATGCTCCCAGCAATCCCTGCTTGTGCTCAGCTTTGGTCATTGGTAACTGAAAAAATAAACACAACCCTTGCTCCTAACAGGAAAGATTGGGTTTTGCCTGTTTTCAAACTTTGTGTTTATAAAGAGACTCATACGATGTGTTTTCTCTTGGGTCCAACTCCTTTGGTTTGATGTTATGTGATAGTCGCTCATACTGTAGTAAGAAATTGTACATCATTCATTCTCCCAGAATCCCACTGGGTGCATATGCCAGAACTGACCTCCTCTTCTACTGATGAGCATGTGGGTCGTGTCCAGGTGGGGTTACTATAAATAGTGCTGCTATGACCCATCCAAGTAGCTGCCAATATGAAAATTACTACTAAATTCCTTATTACTCAACCATTAATTTATTTGCCATTTAGCAGTAGATTAAAATTTTCAACCAGGCGTGAATTTAGCCAATCTAATCTCATTTGCAGAGGAATGCGAAGGACAGCATGAGACAGAGAGACAGAACAATAGAACAAAAGAGAATAGAAGTTTGCCTCAGGCCAAATAGAATTCAGTGGCAAGACAAGACCACGAAATTATAGAGTGTCTTAATCTCTTTGGTTTGCTGCCTCCATGCAGGGACCTCTGCTCTCACACCCAGCTTCTCACACTAATAACAGAACAATGTGTGTTTCACTTAATCCATCGTTAGCATGTCATGGTTATACCTCCCTCAGCGCCTGCTGTATTACCATTTTTGTTGGACAGAGAATATGAAATTTAATTATTCATTTTGCTGAGAGAGACCCTGTTATGTTTTCAGTTGCTTCTCTTCCACGCCCCCTTATTCATTATATCTCCATATGCATTTGCCTTTGAGACTGAAATTGAGCCTATTCCTTATTCAGGAAACAAAATAAAAAATGATCTCTAACTAAGGCAATGCACAGTGGATCTTCAGAGTTTGTTGGAAACACGTGTACAGTTTTCCGCTGTCAGACCTTTCTACCGCATTACAACTGACATTGGGCCTCACACATGCAGTGTCGAAAATGACTCCTCCAACAAGCTGGTGGAACACCGATGACCTTGCCATCTGCAGGAATTATTTTAACTTTGGAGTTGAATGCAGGATGTAATAGCAAATATCCCATCTCATGGATTTCCCCAGGAGCCATATTTCCTGCTTCCTACTTGAAATAAATGGAGAGAGAGAGGAGGGCGGGCTGGAGGAGGGGGCCCGGAGGGGTGTAGGCCTTCCGCGTGACGAGGGCATCATGTAGATGTTACAGGTGCAGCGTGGACGCAGGTGGAAACATTTATAATGTACAGCAAACACTGTCAGCTTGGTAATTGAGTCTCTCTAAACACTGCGGTGAGGATGAAAATTTGGAAGGAAAGTTCTGCCAACAGCCTAAACAATTTTTCTGTATCATTGATCAGTTCATTTGCCAAGGAAAATATTTGACTTGAAAAGCTTTGCATTTTAAAGTAACTTTCAGCCCAGGAAAGAACACTAGAGCAAGAGCTCAAAGCCCTGGGCGCCAGTCCTGTCTCTGCCGCATATTAGCTGTTTGACCCTGGACAAGTCACAGCCTCCCTGGGCCTCTGTTTCTTTGACGGCGAGTCTCAAATAAATAAGATAATCGATGTAAAAGTGCTCCCTGCCAAGGAGATAAGATGTGACAAGACATTTCCCTTGGAAAAATGAGTCTTACAGAAATAATGTGCCAGCTAATAATATAAATGTTTGTACTCTGTCCTTCTGTCAGTTTTTTGATACCGCCTGTGGGTTCTGGGCTGTCATGTGCAAGTTCCACATGCACATGGAGGTGAGCCGTCTGGACATGTAAGCAGGGTTGGATTTGTCCCCGTGATGGTTTTATCGCTTCCTAACTAGTAGGTGAGTCCAGTGTGTTGGCTGGGGGCAGGGTGCAGGGGCGCCAGGCTTCCAGATTATCAATAAATATTTTTTGATAGTGAAGATAAAGTCGAACTTAATCTCTGTTCTCCTAGAAGGCTGATGACCCTCTGGGACCCTCCCTGCAGGTAGTCTCAGCAGGGGAGGACTCTGAAAGGGCTCTGGGAAGGCCCCCCAGCTCTAAGGACTGTATCACTGAGCACCAAAGTTCCACTGCTGACCTTTTCAGTCAAGTGGAACCAGATGGGATGAATCCTTTTAACATCTAGATGTGACAGCGTCACGGTGACCTTGGATAGCCTCATGGGCTTGAGCGTTGGGACAGAATTATGGTAAACAGAAGGAGCAGAAAAGGCATCAACTTTTCAGAGAGCCAGCCCAGCGCTGGGCTCCAGTGGGTAAGATACAGGCTCTGTCCTCAAGGAGGTCTGTCTGGTAATGACCCAAAACATAAGCAGATAGTAATGCAAGTTAAAAAGTGCCAAGACTTGGAAACCCATAAATCACAAGTCCAATATTCTCATTTTACATGTGAGGAAACTGGTGCTCATAGGGAGAGCATTGGCTTGTCCAAGAAGTCATACAACTCAATGGAAAACATTGTTTTGATTTAAAAAATGAGTCGATCTGAAACGACATTTTTTTCAAAGAAGACATACAGACGGGGAACAAATGCATGAAAAGATGTTCAACATAATTAATCATCAGGGAAACGCAAATCAAAACGACCGTGAGATATCACCTCACCCCTGTTAGAATAGCCATTATCAAAAGAGACAGGAAGTAATAATGGCGAGGATGTGCAGAAAAGGATGCCCTGTGTGCTGTGGGCAGAACCGTAAGTTGGTGCAGGCATTGTGGGAAACGGCATGGAGTTTCCCAAAAAATTAAAAACAGAGCTACCCTACGATCCAGCAATTCCATTCC
This sequence comes from Macroglossus sobrinus, assembly GCA_004027375.1. NCBI lineage: Eukaryota > Metazoa > Chordata > Mammalia > Chiroptera > Pteropodidae > Macroglossus > Macroglossus sobrinus. The sequence continues at coordinate 77,693 of PVKZ01004213.1, read as the reverse complement.
TGGGTATTTATCTGAAGAAAATGAAAACATTAATTTGAAGAGATATATCTGCACCTCCACGGTGCAGTGGATGAACGGATGGAGAAATTGTGATACACACACACACACACGTGCACACACTACGGGATACTATTCAGCCATAAAAAAAGAACAAAATCTTGTCATTTTCAACAACATAGAGGGACTTCAAGGGCATTATACAAAGTGAAATGAATCAGAGAAAGACCAGTATAGTACAATCTTCCTTATCTGTGGAATCTGAAAGAAAAAAAAAAAGAAAAAGTAAACAAGCTCTTAGTTACAGAGAACAGATCGGTAGCTGCCAGAGGCGTCGGCGGGGGCAAGTGGGAGAAACAGGTGAAGGGGGTGAAAAGGTAAAAAAAAAAAAAAATTGTCTATAGTGTTTCAGCCCTTATAAAATTGGGTCTATCCATACAGCAGTTAGTTGGACAATTATCACAATGAGATGTGACCTAGAATGAGTGGTGAAGAAGTGTATACAAGGTCACATAGCCATGCAGTGGTTTGGTCATGATTTTTCCTAAGGTCTGACTAAGTCTGAGGTCTAAACCCTAACCCATTGACCTCCAAAGTGGGACACAGATAAGCCAGTTTGAGAGGACAGGATTTAATAAGAGAAACTCTATTAATATTTGTATTCTGTGATTATTTTCAAATATACACATATATCAATACAGTTGCATAGGCACATAATTTATAAATTAAAATGCATGCTTATTTTGGTGATTTGTGTTTGAAAATTTTTGACTGCTGGGGTGAACGATCTAAACAGCTGCCTGAGCAGTCCTGACTGGAAAGGGTTGCTGGGCACTTGGTGATGGTTTCGCCCCCGTGATTTGCTGCCAGCTGCATTCGGATTTCAAACCAGAGGGACACTTACAGATGCCATTTGTATTTCATTGATTACTAATCAATCTTTATCTTCAAGTCTCTCACTTTTGCAGGATAGGAGGACAGAAGGACACTTCTTTTGCTTTTCTTCCCTTGTTTATCCTACTTGGAGCCTCTAGGCAATTTTCTTTTCAGATCTGTGGCAGATATCTGTCACCAGATACTTCCGGGACTTCCACCCCGTGTTCACTGTGCTCAGCCCTGTGCTTCTACGGAAGAGGATTCCCCTGCAACATAAAGTCTGTCTTTCCTTGTACAGTTGCATAGGCACATAATTTATAAATTAAATTTCCTGGTGATTCCTGGTGGCTACGAATCCTCTGTGACTCTTCTGCTTCTCATGTGCTGCCTGGCATCTGCGTGGTCAAGAACTTGAACCCAACACATGCTCTTTCCTCCCGGGCTTTTAGGGACTTTTCCAGTGATTATCGCTGTGTCACAAATTACCCCAAACTCAGTGTCTTCAAATAACAACATTTATTTTGCTTAGAACTCTGCAGTTTGGGCCGAACTGGGTGCAGGTAGCTTGCCTCTGTTCCACCTGGCTTCGGCAAGCGTGGATGGAGGCTGGGAACTGGAATCACCGAAGGTCAGTTTACTCATGTGGTAGGTGGCTAATGGTGGCTGTCAGCTTGTCTAATGCTGTTGGCTTGGGCTTCCTCCCAACATGGTGGCCGGGTCCCAAAGGAAATGGAGAGAGACAGAGAGAGAGAGAGAGAGAGAGAGAGAGAGAGAGAGAGAGAAAGAGAGAGAGAGAGCCAGATAGAAGCCATACCGCCTTCCACGGCCTAGCCTTAGAAGTGTCACTTCCACCACATTTTATTAACGAGGTAGTTGCTAACCCTCCCCACCCCAGTTTCAAGAGGAGAGAAAAGAGACTCCACCTCTCGGGTGGGGGAGTAGCATTGTTCCGCAAGCACGTGTGGAAACACATATGTTGCTCTGCCGTTTTGGGAAATACATTCTGCCCTAGGGATTCTTGTCATGGTGATGTCGTGGGCTCTTCTGGTCAGGAGGTTTTCTTTCTTTCCATTCCTAATCATGATTGGGGTACTAAGGACTACCTCAAATTGCAAACTTCAGATTTCTTGCTCTTCGATTGAAATGTTTGAAATTAAGCAAACATTCTCAAAAACTTTATAGAGAAAGCAGAGCACTCAATCGTGTGCTTTTATAAGAACTATTGTTTGTCAGGAATAAAATAAGATGCTTCTTGTTTATGCCAGCACAGAGCATGATCTTACATCGATATTTGTCTCTGACACTGGTAGGCAACATGATTTTTCAAGAGCTTTCCAAATAAATTCTCTTGCTGTCTGCACACACATTTAATTTCCATCTGTTCGTGGCTGACATGAGAGGCAGTCCAACCTCCTTCAAGGTCATTGGAAGGAAACATGGCTTGCATCTCCGTAAACACTTTCACTTGGTAAAATTACTTATAGAATTATTGGATGAGCGTATTTCCGTGAACTTCAATTAGCAGCTCTCTTGGATCTGCCTCCAGCTTCCCACTGAGAACGAGGCAGAATTTCAGCAAAGTCCGCAGCCATGTTTGTGATAACTAGAGCTTTGGAAAGCAAAGAAACCTAAACTAATTAACCCACGAGACACATTCAAGATTGGCCACCCTGATTAAATCTGCCCCAAAGTAAAGCCAAACCTTGGCTCTGAGCCTGGAAGGTACACCACGAACCTGGAAGTGGGCTGTTTACCTCATGTACATCCTCTCTGGCTTGTTAACTCATTTTACTGAACATTCTTGCTCTTCAGTCTCCCTAATATAGATCCTGTTCCCATCTTGGGAGAAGCCTCATTATCTCATGCCTCGTGCAGTCACCTGGCTGGGTTTTCTGTTCCCTATCTTCTGCCACTGTTGGTCCCCAGTTCAAAAGTTTTGGATAGCTATGAATTAAAATGTACCTTTCTTCATGCAGCATGAAAGGCTCTTTCTATCTGACTTGAGACTGTGTTCCAACCTCATCTTCTCCAAAATGCATATTTTCATATTTTCCTCCAAGATGAACCAGTAGGATCTCCCAAAAAAAGAACCTGCACTTTTTTTTTTATCATGACGCCTCTGCTCCCGGCAGCCTCTCAGCCTGGAGGGCTCTTCTCTTCACCTGTCCTCATCCCACCTACTTTTGAGGATCAGATTAAAATGTCCCCTGCAGCCTTCCCTGATCCCCGCACCTGGAAGGGGGTTGTCTTCCCTCTGAGCTCTGAGCGCTTTATTACCTGCACCTCTCCGGTGGCCCACTTACTTTCTCTACCTTGCGCTATTGTTCTTTAAGAAAATGTCTTCTCTTGCTTGCTAGACCAGACGTGTCTTACAGGCAGAGTCTACGTGTGTGATTCATCTTCGAAGTCATCATAGCTTCTAGCGCAGCATTTGACACATGGAGTTCAAACTCAGCATTTACCAATCCAAACTCATCTACTTCCCCTCCAAATCTGTCCCTTCTCCTGATTTCTCTATTCTATTCATGATGCCATCCTATTTCCCATACTCACAGTACCACCCTCCCCACCAAACTGAACTGCTTTCCTGTTGATTTTTCCTCTGCGGTCCTGTGCACCTGTCTTTTCATTGCGTTTCCACTTCACTGCTACCTCCCTATGCCGCTCTCCTACCCTAAGGCCTTCAGCATCTCTGTCTTCAAATTCATCTGATAAAACGCCCCAGCTCTGTATTCCAACAGTGCGGCTCTATGCGAGTACGCCTCCTTTTATTTCCCCCCGAGAGACTTTGGACGATGTCTGATTGTCCTCCACATGTCCGAATGCTTTCATCCGGCCACTGAGAGTCCTCCCCACTCTCACCTGCCTTTTCTCTCTGGCTTTACCTCCCAGTTTCCGACACTGGATCCTTTTTGCTAAATGAATCGAAGGCTCCGTGGTCAGCGTCGCTTCCGGACTGTATCATAGTCTGGGATTCCACTTTTGCCTCTTTGAATCCTGGGCCAAATTCCATGAGTGTCCTGAGGCCTCTCAGAACCTCCCAGCCAGAACCTCTCTCTGGACACTCCGCTTTGCCAAGTTCTGGTGACCCCACCACAGTCTGTCTCTCAGGGTTCGCCTCTCTCATTTAGGTCTTCTCACCCTCATACAAGCTGGCTACCCCCACCAGCCAGCCATTTATACGTTTTTATCACCATCTGTGACTGACAAGTTCTGTGACTATGATCATTAAAATGTCAGCTTAACATGCTATTTCTGAATAATTTACTGGGTTCTTGCTCAAAATAGCCCATTTCCTGGATTAGCCAACCCGTGCTTCGCAGACACAGGTGCTGCGGAACCCATTGCTTTGGGGCCCTAATATTGGGGTGGGCTCCGTCCAACGTCGGAGGGAAAGTCCATGGATCTCTTAGCCGGAGGTTGTTCTCTGTAGCCTGAAGGGTCTGAGGCAGGGTGATGCATTAACATACCCTTGAAGCAGCTCTCAACCAATGACTGACAGGAGTTAGGATATAAATAACACAGGCTCCTCATCTCACAGGTGGAGTAGATCTGCAGAGTGTTATTTTATGTTATTATCCACACTTTCCCCTGGGGATTAAGCCCCAGACACTTGACAACACACTTTCCAGGGGCTGCCGCCCCTCCCCCGTCTCATCCACCTTCCCCCCGAGTGCTTCCCTCCGAGTCCTTATCTCTGAGTCTGCTTCTGAAGGAACCCACACGGGACATTGTGTGACGGAGCTAACACGTCCCTCAAGAGAAAGCCAATATATCTACCATCGGAGTTTCAATTTAACATAAAGCCAGTTTCCTTTTCCTCCTCCCCACAGGAGTAAGTTTTTATTTTAGAATGAGTGGTTTCTATTCCCAGGCCTCCTCTGACCCTCTGATGTGTAGATCACATTTGGGCATGTAACTCAGGCCAATGAGATTCATCGGACCCACCCCTCAGATCTGTCTTTCATTCTCTTGACTGTGATTTTTGTGAAGTTCCCTGCTCAGATCTCTCACGGGCGTGGTACAGGCCATGCTCCTTCATGTCCATCCCTTGTGCCCGCTGCTCTGGTCTTTCCCCCGGAGTCCTCTTATACCCCTAGGCCCTGTTCTCTCCTCCTGGGAGGCCCTTCTCTGAGGCTGGTGAGTTGTCATCTGCTCTGGGAAGCTTGGACTAGTTTCTCTTCAGCAAGGATATGGTTTTTTTTTTTTTTTCTGGATATATAATCCTATTGTAGCACTCCAGGGTTGCACCTCATTCCAGGTTCACTTTGTTGCACAATCATGCAGAAATCAAAGAACCAGCGCTCAACAAAAGTACATGGAAGGCAATGACATCAAGCCACAATGACATCACATGCTTAATTACCACCCATTCTACACCACCCAATGGAGTTGATTAAAACCTGACAAAAGCCCCCTCGTTACATACCTGACGTGGTTACGTGGGGTCTTTGCAGCCAAAAATTGTTTATGCTTCAGGCTGTATTTCCTATTGTCATGTCCTGTTGTGTTCAAGACTTCACGTTTCAGTGACAAACTACTGGGGTAAATACAAGTGACTTGGTGAAAATTCAATAATTCTTCTATTTATAATCTAAAACGAATTGAGTAGTGTGTTCTCAGATTCCTCTTGCCACGGGTGTAATGCAGAACAATAAGCATGTCAGCACAGACAGCGTCACGCGGAGGCCAGAGAAAGAGAGAGAGACTCTTGTGAGCAGGCTACAGCAGGCACACAGAGGGAGAGATGGGGCTAAATTACCCCCGCCCTGCGTGAACACGGCCTAGGTCCTTGCCTACCAACGTCATCTAATCTTCCGCATAATTCTGTGAGGGAAGATTCATCTTCTTTTATACTGGTCTCAGCTTATCAGTAACCAATTCAGCCTGCTCAGTGAAGAGCTCTGCCCTGCTTGCAGGCAGCTACTCCTCACCCAAATATTGTCTCACTTACCAGCCTAAAGAGACGCACAATTAAGCTCCATGGCAACCACCACGATAAGATGGAAATCATCTCATTTTTGATATCACTTAATAAAGGAGCTACACGTGATACAAGACAAAGGACAGATGATACAACCTAATACTGCAAGAACCATGATAGTGGATCAGCCAGGGGGCCCTCAAGCATTTTAGCATGTAGCCATCAAGACTCAAGACTGGGGGTATAGGGTGATGTCTGAAGCTTCCAAGGCGTTATGTCACTCTTACACCTGAGATTAGTCTCCTCATCTTACATTTGTGGTCCACCTCTAAGGAGCACTAGGCATTTGACTGTGTCTTTAGGAAAGGATGGGATGGAGAGAGGCAGCGGATGTTTCCATGGAAACAGCACTGCACTGTCAAAGAGGCAAAGACTTGTTCTGGTCCCAGCTCTGCCTCTTACTGTACATGGACTTGAGCAAGTCATTTCATCTGTAAGCACCACTTTCTTTCTCTCAGCATGAAAAGTAAACAGAGTTTGCATTGTTTATAGAATCATGAAGATTAACTAAAATCAGATAACAAAAATATACTATAAACTGGCTGTAGATTTAAGGATATGCATAGGCTGAATGTAAAGAGGTGAAAAAAGTTATTTCATACATATGGTACTAAAAGAGAGCAGGAGTGGTTATATAACACAGGACAAAATAGACTAAGTCAAACACTGTCACAAAAGACTAAGAAGGACATTATATAATGATAAAGGGTCAATCCACTAGGAAGATAAAACTATTATACATATAAATATAAAAAGTCGACATTGATAGAGCTAAAGACAGAATCATATAGTGATACAATAGTAGTAGGAGACTTCCATACCTCTCTTTCAATAATGGGTAGAACATCCACACAGAAGATCAATAAGAAAATGCAGGACTTGAGTAACACCACAGACAAGGGGACTGACAGGCATATAAAGAACATCGCACCCGACAGCAGCAGACCACGCTGGGATCCTTCTCCAGGGTGGAATGAATACCCATTCGGTCGCAACATAAGGTTTAACATTCAAATGATTGAAACTACACTAAGTATCTCTTATGACCAAAATTAAATGAAACTGAAAATCAATAGCAGAAGGAAAAATGGAATATTTACAAAAACGTAGAAAGTAAGCAACACACTCTTGAACCGACATCAAGTCAAAGAAGAAATATAAAATACCTAACATAAGAAAACCCAAAACCACAACATATCAAAACTTATGGGATGCAGCAAAAGTAGTACTAAAAAGGAAGCATATTGGGATAAATGCTTATATTAAAAAAGAAAAAAATCCCAAATAAAAAACCTAAATTTATACCTCAAGGAGCTAGAGAAAGAACAAAGCTCAGAGTTAGCAGAAGAAAGAAAAACAATAGAGATTATAGCAAAAATAAAATAAAGAATATAAAATGGTATAAAAGGTTAATGAGACTAAGAACTTTTTTGAACTATATTAGAAGGAAACAGCTCTAAATGTTAATGATTAACCTGGACAGTGGGTTGGTGGCTTTTCTTCACATTTTTATATTCCTATATTTTCAAACTCTTGTATAATAAACATATAAATACATGTTATAATAAAAATATGTATTAAACATAATTTAAAAAGGGCAGCTTTAATTTTTTAATCAAGAGAATAAATGACTCCTGATTGAAAAGAGAGCTAAAAAGGTTTTTCAAAGAGCCAGAGCCTCCAGAAAGAGAAGATCAATGACGATGTCACTTGTCAATGGGCACTCAGGTTGCCCATAAAGAAGGCAACGTGAATACATGAGTCACCAAAAAGTTATTGATATTTCAATAAATAAATTATCAAATCTTTCCATAATGTAATAAAATTGTCCTTCTCAGCTATGTAGCTTGGCGAGGGGTTTTAACCCTTGTGGGACCCCATTTCCTCAGCTGTGAAATGGCAGAAATCCCATGAAGATTAAATGAGACAATGTATATGAAAGTCCCCTCTTATCCCCTTCCTCTTCCAGCAAAGGAGCTCTTCATGTCTTTCTATTGTAACTACTACTTTTATTTGAGACTCTTATTTGCAAATAACTGAAACCGACTGGAACCAGCTTAACCAAGGCAAAAAAAAAAAAAAAAAAGGCAAATATACTGGAAGACAGAGGCAGAGCCAGGCTTCGGGGCATCACGTGGCACCTGAACCAAGAACCAAAAAGCTGTCACCACTCAGAGCACAGCTCTGTCTGTCTCTGGGACCACATGTCTTCATAGTCCAGAGGCACTTCTTATAACCTGATCATAACGAAATGCTCCTTGGATGGATACAAACACAGTGAGAGCAATTACATGTTATTTCTAATTGACTGTGGTAAGCATATGTCTTTACAAGCCTTTCCCATACATCCCTTTTAGCTCAGTGCCCACCTGCAGCTCCAGCAAATAACGTTTCCATGTTATTGTTTGGCTGTGTCACTTGCTGCTGCCCCCACACTTCTACACACCCACATGTCCTCTTAACATTGTATGAATTCTATTCTCCTTTTCTTTCCTATGTTCCACCTGGATGCTGTGAGATATGGAACCTTTGTCTCATATGAGCGACTTCCCTTTTTCATCTGTTTTCTGTGTCCTCACCACGCTATCCCAAATTGCATGCTAACATCAGGATTCCGTGCTGGGAAAAAAATAAAAAAAAAAAAACAGAAAAATAGTTCCTATTTAGCTCCAATGTAGCTCATATCTGACAGAGAGAGCGAGAGAGAGAGAGAGAGAGAGAGAGAGAGAGAGAGAGAAGGAGAGAGAGAAGGAGAGAGAAAAGGAGAGAGAGAAGGAGAGAGAGAAGGAGAGAGAAAAGGAGAGAGAAACTATTAGCTTATTACATAAGAATTAGGTCAAGTAACTAAACAGTGTAAAGTCAATAGGACTGACAAGAGGAACAACTGTACCCAGGGACTAAGGTCATCCAGACCAAGCCCATATCTTTTTTCTCATCTCTCAGCTCTGCTGTCCTCTCTGTTGGACTTGTCTCGGATAAGACCTTGCCACAGTGGATTCCTGCCAGCTCTGGGTTTGCACTCCCTTTTTAGCTGGCATCTTTAGTAGGACAGCATCCATTCTAACTGTTTCATCAAAATCTCAAAACCGAGTCTCTTTGGGGGCAACCTGAGTCATGCGTGCATCCCTGAGCCAATCACTGTGGCTAGGGAGATGGCAGACACTCATCGGGCGGGCCAAGGTCAAACGGTTGTCCCTGGAACTGTCCCCAATACCGGTGAGTTTACCCCCACCGAAACCTCCTGGAATAAAAGTGGTTCTTCAAAAGAAAATCAGAGCTATGATCGGAAGAAGAAGGGATAAATAGTAGGCAGGGAAAAAAGCACAAAGTCACACTACTGTATTAGATTGTCACTTCCTCTTTCCTCCATTTTCCTTTTGGAATCTTAGTTTTATAGAATCTGTTCACACCCTAAAACAAATGACAACCACGTTGAAGCGTGGCACCCACTCTGAGGATCTTTTCTCTCCATCCTTCTCTAGTGTCAAGTATGACTCAAGGTGGTGGACCCTAAAACTGCTGAGCGCCCAGAGGGACAAGTGATGGAGTGGAAGTATAACCTCAAACTGTCTCGACCTCACATGCTGGATGAGAACACAGACTTGTTTCCCAGTCTTAGATGAGTATTCCTGGTTTTTTAACCTTACAAGTAATTCTATACATGTATGCCTGGACTTCACCATTCGTGACTCAAGAAACAAGGCCATCTGTTCATAACTAAAGATAATTAGAAAGGAATATAGAGCTGACCTAGAAATTTTTTTCTAGATTCCCATGAAAGGGATTCTGACCAAGCACATAACGTTCCCCACTTTGTTCTCATTGTGCTATAACCAATATACTTGGGCTATAGCATCTCTTCTCGAAAGCTTAAGAGGACATGATTGAATTTGCTTTTTAAGCCCTGTTGAATACTAACACTTTTCCTGCCTACTTCACAGTAGGCTCCAAGAAGCAAGTGAGATAATGCCCGTGAATGTACTTTGAAAATTATAAAGTACAATTCAAAAGCAAGCTATTAGAATTAAATAACAATTAAACAGTCACTTATTAAATTATCTAACAATTGTTTTCTAAGTAGTTACTGTTTTTCAAGTATCATGGTATTTTCTAGGGCGATAAAAAAATGATGAAGACACTGTGTGAACAATGGTAAGTGGATAAGTGGTTAAGCCCCATACCAGATGGATGTTTGTCTAAAAATTCCTGGTAGTCTGCTGGCTTACTTGTCTCTTATACACCCATCATCATTCTCAATTTCCTGGTCTTTATTGGGTTTCCTGCCATTTTAAATCATACCATGGCTCAATTTTCTTTGTCATCTAACATTTGCTGTCGTCCACTCTCATTCTTTATTTCCTTCCTCCATTTGAAAAAATTTTTCCTTCCTTTCTTTCCTCAGAAAGTTTCTATGACCATTTTGTTTAGTCGGCTTTTAGGGAAAGAGCCAACTTTTCAAACTGGCTGCAGAAGTGAAAAATATTAACTCCAACAATTATTGTCTCTAAGTTTAGGACTTTGTTATGAACAGCCAATGGCAGCTAAAACTTTCCTGACTGTACTTTTTAAATAAAAGAAATTAATTTCACACAGACACTTCCCTCTCAGTAAGACAGAGCACTATCCCATACAAGCAGGTATATTAGTTATTTCCGCCCCCTGAATAGATGGAAATTCACAGGGTTCATTGTAATTGTTCATTGTACATGGCTTCAAGGTTACACAGCTTAGCCAAGAGCAGGGTTCCACTTTTCATTCTACGTTGTCCTAGAAGAAATTGTCCGTTACTTCTCAACCCAGATGTGAATTCTCTGCCTTATTCTCTCCAGCCACAAAATTGTCTGGCTCAGCCCTTTCTCCTACTGTGAGAATCCAGAATAAGTCAACTTGTTTGTATTCCTTTAGTCTTTTGTGACCCGTATGCCATCTCCGGGTAGAGAAGTCCCTTCCGCTCTTCCAAAAAAAATAAAAATAAAAAATGAAGACTTTGATCTCTGTGGATCGTTCAGACAATAAAAGGTCTTTGGTGCTTTCATGGAGCTAAGCCATGTTGTTTTTATTAGCTAGATAAATGCAGTCAACACTCTGGACAAATCGGGTGATGTTGGGGTCACGTCTCTGGCATGTCAAAAAAGAAAAGTATACTTAAGATTTCGCTTTGCATGATGATTGTTCTATCAGGTGAGAGAAAAGGAGAATGAAAGAGAAAACTGAGATGTGACTCAGAAAACAGAAACATTCTCTGTCAAGCTATATATAACCTGGAGGTCAAAAATGAATCCACCCCCTTTTACAACCATCCACCTCCAATCAGGAGAGAGGCAAACCGTTAAATTGCTAGGCACTTTATTTAATCGCCAATGAAAAAGAATAGATAGATAGATAGATAGATAGATAGATAGATAGATAGATAGATAGATAGATGATAGATAAAAGCCTCATTACCTCTATTACTCATCGCTCTCACTGTAGATTCATACATTTCGGGACCCAGCGCCTGCTGCTTCTAATGACATTTTAATGGCTCTTCGTGCAGACAGTTTTGTTTGCAACAGTGGGAGGGAGTCAGGATTTGAACATGCAGATTCGATAATGAGGTGAGATGCCAAGGCTTGGGAGGAAGTGAGGTGCTGGCTGTCCCTCAGCAGCGTCCAAGCAGCGGGACGTCAAGGCAGCCAGCCTGCAGCCCTACGAACTCATTAGCGCCGTTTGTCCTGACATTTCATGGGGAAAATAGAGACTTCCTGGCTAGATGCTTGCTTCTGGGGCGAGAGGAAGGGTGAGAGGGATGGAAAAGGGAGGAAGAAGCTGAGATCTAGAGTTTTGTTTGAGCTCCCACAGCATGTGCAAAGCACAGTGAAGGGCCCTGTGGCAACCCCCAAAGGGACAGTCTTCGTCTCACATGGTGGTTCTCGTGAACGAACTCATCCACTCGTCCTTCAACAAGTGGTTACTGAGGACTTATTAGAAGATGTATTCTCAAGATGAGGGAGTGACCCGAGAAATAGGGAGAGTTGCCTCTAGGAACAGATGATCCAATATAAGAGGCAAAGGGAATGTCTCCCGTGGTGATAAAGGGAGAGACCAGGATGAGCTAGCTGCACAATGGCCAAAAGATAAATCAATTCATATCAGAGGCAGTAAGAAGGGGGCGGGACTTCCTGGGGAAGACAAAGCTGATAGAATGACTAATGCGTTTTGAATCTATTGAGAGATTTATATGACTGAAAGAGAATTTTGAGACAAGATAGTGGTAAGCAACTTAAAAACTAAGCAGAGACCATTATTAACTAAAAAAAAAAAATTATGCAAAAGTTAGGCCACAAAGAAAATGTAAATGGCTCAGCTCTGAATAGTATTCACATGGCCATAGTATGTAAACCCTGACTACTGATCGATCAGAATTACCATGTAGTTAATTATATGAGGACCCTGTGGAGAAGGGACGTATGCTTGAGAAGGGTGGTGAAAGCTTAAATTCTCATCTTTCATAGAAGAAAGTCAATAGATAATGTCTGAAACTGAGAAATGAAGAGGTAGCAATATAAGCAAGTCATTTAGAGAAGTGGTGCTAAACCTCACCAGAAAAAAAAAAAATCAGTTAGAGGAGATGAAAATAGTTGTTTCTGGACTATGGGAAATGAAGGGAGGGAATAGTGGAAGAAGCATGTTTTTATAACAAGCCGAGTAGAACTATCTAACTTCTTAAACTTTGTGTGTATATAACCTGGATAAAAATAAAAGGTAAAATGAATAAAATAAAAGCAGCCTTGTGAGTCTCAATGATGCATTTATCATAAGTCAGGCTGCTAGATAAACTATGGAAATCCCAGTTAAATTTGAATTTCAGACAAACATCAAAATTTTTTCCATTTAAATTTTATTTTTGGCAATAAAAATTATATATGTTTAAGGTATATGTGTGTTGATGTGTGTATACATGTGAAATAATTACCACAATCAAGCTAATTGACATATTCATCACCTCACAGTTACCTGTTTGCTTTGTGGTGAGAACACTTAGCAAATTTCAAACTGTATATGATATGGTGTTATTAACTATAGTCGCAATACTGTACATCACTGACACTTTGTACCCTTTGACCAACATCTCTCCATTACTTCACTCCCCAGCCCCTGAGAACCATTCTACTCTGCCTTTATGGGTGTGATTTTTTTAGATTCCACATATAAGTGAAATCATGTAGTATCAAATAATTTTTCAGTATACGTTATTTCACAGGACATAATTACACTAAAGAATTATTCATTGCTTATCTTAAATTCAAATTTAACTGGTGTTCTACATTTTTATTCGCTAAACCTATCAACGTTAATCGTGAGGATATCTATGTTGTTCACTATAATACAGAGGCCACTTTATAAAAAACCATAGGAGAAATTTTTTTAAGGTCTCAGTTTCCAGAAAGAGTTATATTTTTTCCTGAGCAACTTTTTTTTTTTTTTCTTCTGGACTCTATGAGCCATGTGGAAGAATTGATCTGGCTGGAGTTGTCATCCAATGAAGTCCACCCATTGGTCTAAATCTGACAGAACCACCGCAATTTCGGCAATGTTGATTGGCTATAGGCCATGAGCAAAAAGACTGGATAAACCAAATGGACAAACGTGACTACAAAAACAATTTTTAAAATAAAACTAAGCAGCAACAGAAGAACAAGTCCTCTGATTTTCTGAGTCAGTTGGTTCTCAGTGGCCTCATAGAAGAATCCAGAGACTTCAGCCCTGGCTGGCTGGGCAGTTGGGTCTGTGCTCATGGGGGTCCCAGGGGCCAGCCTTTGGGCTTCACATGCCACTGTCCTTCAGACAGAACAGAAATGCATCTGGAAAAAAAAAAACCTTTCCCTTCCTTTCTCGCCACTCGAGAGTCAGGCTTGAAACCCCAGCTGGCCACTCATTAGGATGCCAGATTCTGCTCCTTTCTCTCTGTAGGAAGAGGGTGTCTGTCATTGGGGAGATGATATCCTCAGTTGTTGGAGAAGGGGAATAAATTATCCCTTTCCTGACATCCCCTGCCAGCTCGTTAGCATCACTGACAACTGCTCAAAAGCATCAGAGCAAAAGAGGTGGGAATGAAGGAGGGAGGTGAGTTGCTACTTTCAAGCTCACGTTGGGCAGACTCTCATTTAGAGCAATCAGGCAGCATCGACTTAGCTCAGAATTCCTCCTACCCCACTGGTTTCTGACATGACAATGCATCGTAGCAATCACAGTCGTGTTCTTATTCTGTTCTGGTTACTTCTCACTGTGATGTAACTCAGTGCCTGAGGAAGGGATGAGGACGGCTGAGAAGCGCCTTCTACAGGCGAGAGGGCACAGTGTAGGAGTTACAGGGCACCCGTGGAGTCAGAGGGGGGCTGGGCCTTACAACGTGCCTGCATCACTCCTTAGCTGGGTTTGCCTTGGGCAAGTCGCTTCTTGAAGCCTTTGTTTTCTCATCTGTAACACGGGCATAAGGAGTCCATCATCTCCCTACATTTACTGTGAGGACTGCATAGGAAATGCTAAGTGGCTTGGCATGGAGCAAAGGCTCACGGGATGCTCTAATAAAGCTGCAAACCCAACCGTTTGAGCTGTGCAGTGCTCCCACCTCTGAGCACCCCCTCATTGTGGCCTTCTCAGACCCGTTGAGGGCAGCTAAGTGATCAGCCACTGTGCTCCGGGCTAGAGAGACAGGTAGGACAGTGTCTGTGACAGAGAGGGTGCTACTTCCAGGTCTCAGTGGCGGGGGACAGCAGGACGTTACCATGTGAGAGGAGCCCAGAGTGCAGTCACCACGGGGCAGTGTGCCAGGGCAGCACCTGCCTTCTGGAACACACCTGGCAGTGCACAGGTGCGTCCTTCCTCACATGAGGAAGAGGTTTAGCAGCCTGAGCGGCCTCCCAGAGCACGTGCCAAGTTTTCCCAGGATCCCCAGTTAGAGGCACTGTTGGTGTGGACAGCGGAGGAGGCTTGGGGGAGAGCATTTTGTCTGGAAGGCTCCCCTTTGAGGGAGGGGGCAGGGCGAGAAAGGAAAGGCTTGCTCTCAGATCCTGTTGGTCATCTAGCCCAGAGCTGCCACGAGCTGTTTCCTTGTGGCTAGGACATTACAGTTTGTGGCAAAAGTACAGTTTGCCCACTCTACTGTCCATGCAGCTCTTCTGCCTCGGTGATAGAATCCCTAACTTTGCGCCCTAAGACCCGTTTCCCAGTCAAATGTGGCCATGTGGCTCAGGGCTGGTCAGTGACATCAAATCAGAAGTGGCCACTTCTAGGAAACTCCCTTAAATGATAGCGAACACCTGCCTCTCGCCACTTTCTCTTTCTTTATCCTTGCAGACTAGAATGTGGACATGATGGCTGAGTTTAAGCAGCCTTCTCCGGACAGAAGTCAAATGCAGACGGAGGAGGAGATGGACAGAAGGAGCCCTGGAAACGCAGACCCAGGTGTCTGTGAGCAACGCTAACACAGGTTTGGTGGGGGAGCTCACGGCGTATCTTTGTAGCCGGATCTGACTGCCTTCGCTTTGGCAAACGATTTAACTTCTTAGAGCTTCGAGCTCCTCTTCTGCACCACCAGGGTGACAAAGCCTTTCAAGCTTGGGGTGAAGACTGAAATGGGCTTGATGTGAGATATCTGGCACTTAGCAGAAGCTCCGCCAGTGGCGGCCACCAGTATCACTATGGTGGCAATAAATGTTAGGAGCCTGAAAAGTCTTAATTCATCTTTAAGAATGATGACTTATGGACCTATTTATACATGATAGCCCTGCAAACTGCAGATCAATTTTATTATTATGCCCATTTCACAGATGTGCACACTGGTCTGTACGGCGTGGCATGAACATACCTTATCGTTTTGGAGGTGGGATATGGAATGGGTCTTTACCGCATCTGATCCACACTCTCGGAGGGGTTGAGAAGAGATCTCACAAGGGCATACGTCACCAGAACATCCCAGATCTCGTCTGTCATAGAGTGTCAGGCGCTTTGCCCACCTGCTCGCACGGACACCGCCCCTTTGCCCCCCACCCCTGGGTCTCTGCCCTGGGACAGCGTCTCACACGTGCTCAGAAGCAGGTTGCTCGTGTTCTCTGCTTCAGGCTCCTCCTGGAGGCTCCTGGCCCCTCTGCTGCTGGGGCCCTCCAAGAGGATATAAAGACACCCCCACAGAACTCAGGCCTCTTTCCCTGATGATCCCAGAGTTCTTGGGGTACCAGACACATGCCTGGGGCTGTGGGTGAGTGGTGACCGGGAACAGAGTGAAAGGGCGGCACCCCTCTCCAGCTATGGCTGACACGGTTTCTTGGCCCTCCCCCAAAGTGCTCGTGGTTCCCCGATACTGATGAAGTCTGTCAGTGACGCAAATCTTTCAGCATCTGGCACGAGCTACCTCCAGCTCACTCGTCCCCAAGTCAGCGTCCTCACAGGGTTCGTCTGATTGCCCAGGCCCTGGTCACGTGAGGCGCCCAGGCCACGAGAAGACTAGGACGATAATTACCTGGATTTCCCCACTCACATCACAGAAGTTGCAAATACACGAAGGGGATATTCAGAGGTCAGGGAGTCCGAAAAATAAAAAATAAAGATGGCAAATGTGCCCGGGATGCCACGCAGCACCCCCATCATCACCTTCATCCCCCAGCTCTGTCACTGGAACCTCTATCCTCCTTTGGCAAAAACAAAAACAAAAACAAAAAACGAGCAAAACTAATCTCCAATCCCCTTTGCATACAGAGTTTCACAGTTCAGTACTTGGGAGGAGGTAGAATCCCACATGGTGGAGGACTCAAAGCTCCAGCTTGAGTTACCACCAGGAACCTGGCCATTCTGAGGACAGCGGGGTCCTCAGTGAGAACACATTAAGGAGAATTGCAGCTAAAAGTCAGAAAGAGATAAGAAAATGGACAGCGCCTCAGGCCCACAGCCTAGAGGCCTAAAGTAGATACTTTCCACAGGAAACTTTCCTGGTCTAAAGTCAATCAGTCCCAGGACTCAAATCTTGGTTCCTCCACTGTGTGACCTTACGCAAATTACTCAATATCTGAGCCCAAGTTTCCACGTTTGCAGAATAATGAAACAGAAAATCACTGAAAGCTTTAAATAAGATAATGAATGTAAAGTGGCTGGCAGATTGTTGCTTAATAATTGCTCCCTTCCTCTAGCCTCTGGGGAATTAAGATAAATGTGCTTCCTTTTTGTACAACAAGCTGGTTTGTGTGTTTCTGTATAATGTTCTATGCTTACAACTATTTCGCGAAAGTATAGTTCTAATATGGCTGTGAAAAATCTATAATTAATTTAAATGAAAAATGTTAAGTAAAATTTTTATTTTAAAAAGAGATTTTATTCTAAGTGTAAATTATAGATTAAAAGTTATTTTAAAAGTAGCCTGCAGTAGCTAATTAAGTAAATTGTAATATATTGTTGAAAAAAATAAAGACAACTGGTCCAAAATGGAGTCACTTGTGCTAAGCCCCTCGTCAGTGAACCAAGATTTAATACTTAACCTAGCTGCAATTTCAGCTTCCCTTGCAATGTAACCCTGAACCAGTCGACATGGAACTACCTGGTCACACTAAGAAGCTAATTTACCTGATGGCCCCTTCCAACCTTGCCTGAAACAAATGCGTTCTTTGCTAATAATTTACTTTTTTCTGCAGCCTTTCCGCCTTTAAACACCTTCCTTTTTCTATAGCAGAGCTCCTTTCTATTTGCTAGATGGGATGCTGCCCAATTCATGAATCTTTGGATAAGCCAATCTGACCAATTTGCTCAGATTTTCGTGTTTTAACACTATGATTTCTGGGCTTACAGGGAAGCGGGGACAGTCAGGTACAGTACATCTGTGTGCCTGCCACCATGCTGGGTGCTTTATATTTCATCTGTAGAGCAACCCTGTAAGAAAGTCATTTTATAGATCTGGAAGCTGAGACTAAGAGGCATTAAGTACTTTACCTAAGGTCTCAGAGTAAAAGTTTGTCTGAATATGTGCTTTGGCACTCATTTTGTTCGGCCAAGCAGCCTGTGAGGTGTTAAACACTAGCCCCTTCATGCGAGCACGTGCCTGAGACAGCAGCCAGCAGAGTCACAAGCTGATATAAGCTCCTGATACGATTTCCCAACAGCCGTTGTGATCAGCGGTCTCCCCGCCTCCCAGCACCTGTATGCCTTCTGTGCCCATTAGATAATACCCCGTGGGATGTACCAAAACCCCACTCCTTAAGTTCAAATTGACCAATCTGACACTAGCCCGGAAACTCCCAAGAAAAACACAAGGACGCTAATAACGGCGTGCGCCCCAGGTCCCGCCTCTCTCTCTGCACTCTGCCTTGACCTCCCCGCACGGCCCCTCGGACAGGTCACGTAATTCCTCCAGGACCTGTGCATGATTAACTTCTCTGTTTCAATGGCTCCGTGCTCTGTTCTGGAACCGAGACCCAGCATCCAGCACCCTGGGCTCCACACTACGCCTGTCAGTTTAACAAAGTCCTAACACACGTACTCCAGCTGCTTTCCCCAAACCACGCTTGCTCACTTCATCACAGATACCAAGCGAACACATGACAGGCATGTCCAACAGACAAACAGTCACTGAGCATCAGCAGTGACGGCCGATGGGCTGTCTTCTCTCCGCTCCACAGATTCAGCCAGTGAAAAGACAGTGAGCCTAAGAACTACAGACACTTTGTTACTCACGGAGCAGCAGACAGCAGAAGCTTCATGTTTACATCAGGCTCCTTACTCTCCAAGTCCCCTAGGGGTGACGCAGAGGTGGGCACAGGTGAGTACAGGGCCCAGAGAGGGTGTGTGACAGCTGTGGCCCTGAGCTTGCTCATCCTCTGCTCCCAGACAGACATTGCCTTTACTACCCTTTAGTGCAGACACTCTACCCTGAGGAGGGTGGGAGGTCTTTCTCTTTAGTGTCCCGAATGTAAATAAGTCTGAACAGACTAGCTGTTAATGCCTAGATGTGAAGAAACCTGAGAATCGTAAAGATTTCCTTCTCATCACAAAAAAGCAATGAGATGTTAACATACCACCGTTTTTGTGTGTGTGTGTTTTTCCTTCACTCATTAAACAAGTATCTACTCATTTATTGACTCATTCAAAATTATTTCACACGTTATTAAGCGATTCTTACATGTACAGGTAGATATGCTGGCTGCTGAGCATAAAGCCCTAGGGTTAGACAAGCAGTGGCTTGTCTTACCTGCATGTGGCAGGATGTCCTGCAGACATCCTTCTCATCTTAGGTCACCTGGGCTAACCTACATAATCCACTTATTTTCGTGCATCCCCTTAGAAAGCAGAGATGGGGACTTAAAACCAACGATTCACAAACTCTGCTCAGGGAAGGAGCCATTTAACTACTGAATGAACCTATCCACAGGTTCATCGCTAAGGCAAGGAACTCAAGGTCAGGTCCCAAGGAGGTCCCAGGACAGATATTCCAGTGAGTAAGACCCGAGAGTGCGCAGATGGTGTCATTGTTGATGCCGATGACATCCAGGTCCAGAAAGGATGGAAAAGGAAATGAGCAATAGTTTTCTCCTTAAAATGTAAATGATCCTAGAAACAAATAGTCTTCAATTTCCATGATAATTGTTGGATAATAATATTTTGCTTTTTGTATCTGAAAATCATATATGCTTATTATTTAAAAAATTGAAAACATGTAAATATGTAAAGGAATTAATAATCATGCATCATGATACCAGCCAGAGAAAACAATTTTAACTTTCTAGAGTATTCCTTCTGGTCAACTCGTATTCACACACTTAAACATCTATGGAAATTTTGTGTCTTTCTTTCACTGAATTAAAGTCCTATTGCTTATAGAGTTTAGTTTACTGACTTTTTCACTTAACAACTGTAATCACTGTCTTCCAAACCGTGAATGCCTACATGTTGGTTCCTCTGATAAATAAACATGAATTTATTTAACCAGCCCCTCCCTGTTTGCTCTTCACCTGGTGTGTTGTTTTTCATTCTGATTAATGGCTTCAAGACCAGCATCTTTTGCAAGTCTTTCCTCACATCTGTTTAGTCCACTGGGATCAATTGCAGCCGCGAGATTATTAAACTAAAGGATATGAACACTCATACTGAACTGTGCTATTTATATTCTTCATCAGACTGTTTTTTTGTCAAACTCTAAGCTTTGTAGGGGAGGAGGAAAATAGAAAAAGGGATGGGTAGGAAGAGAAAGAAGAGGAAGCAGGGAAAACACAGAATCGGATGCAGACATACTGATGAGTTACACTTTATGACTCCTGGAAGCTGGTCCCTCTCCCAGTGCACCTTGAAGATGGCTGATCTGTTTTCTTGAACTTGGTCCCCAGACAGGCTCTAACTGACCAGTGCTTCTGGATTCTTCCTCCTGCGGTTCCCGTTTGAATTCTCTAGGATTCTAATAATAAAGTCTCTTAAAAGTCAAGCCTTCAGTTCTAGAACTTAAGAGGGTTTTTCTCCCTTTGCAGAACCTTTCAAATGGTAAAAGATGTCATAGCCTCAACCATACTGTCCAGGACTGACTCTTTGAATAATAATCAGATTACAAAAGTAAATTGGTCAGAGTATCACTGTTTTTCCTTCCCTAAATGTGTAGATTTTTTATTTCAAAAATATGACATACTCAACGTTAAAAAATTGGAAATACAGAAAATGATTCTAGAAAATAGACTATCCACAGTCTTCATAAAGAGTCACTGTTAACAATTCAGTATTTTTCCTTTCAGGCTATTATTCATGTATATATGATTTCTTTTTCTTCCTCAAAATTGTAAATATCCTATAAATACCATTTCTTACTCAGCTTTTTTCAAGTAAATATTGCCGTGACTGTTTTTCAATGATATAACATAAGCTTCATATGGCTGCAAGATATTCCAGTGAGAAAATGAACTTCAATTTATGTAGCTATTCCCTTAGGAGGGCAGTTAGATATTTCTGACTATAAATAAACCATGTCAACACCTTGTGCATAAAGCTAACTTCATAGTTAGCTTTGATCTAAGATACATTTTTAGATACGAATAGTAATAATAGCTGATAATAATAATTACTTATTGAGCACTTACTATTCTCCAGGAGATTTACTTGCTTGATTCCTATTCACAATGACTTTTGCAGGTAAATAATAATATCTCCATCTTGAAAATTAAGAAATTGAGGCTCAGACATTAATTTAAGATGCAAATCCAAGCCAAAATCTAGATCCTAATTGTTTCAAAATCCCTTCCCTTTCATCCAAACATACTGATACTTTATTATACCAAAGAGTACAAATATTCTTAAGGATCTAGACACATATTTTGCCCTATTGCTTTCACCATCATTTCTTCAATATGAAAAATTTTAATTTTCACAGATCTGTTTATATTTGTATGCATGGTTGTTGAACCTAGAATGGTTTTAAAAGTTTATATTGCCAAATGTCAGTCTTTCCCTCCATTCAAAGCTTAGAAGATGGTAAATATTTATTACTCTTTCTTTTCCATTGTTTTCTATAGTTTGAATTTTTTAAGCCTAGCTCCTTATTCTAGCAAGAATTTAGCTTAGGATTTAGAATCAGGTGTGGAATTTAGTTTAGTATGTAAAAGGAGGAGAAACTGATTTGTTCTCAAATTCCTAACCAATTCACCTAATTCCATTCATTGTATATATTCTCCTTCCACTAAAAGACATTAAATTCCTATATGTACTAGAATGTGTTTCTTTACTTTTTCTCATTTATTTATTCATTCATTTAGCAAATATTTATTCAGTGCCTGCTATGTGCCAGACACTGTGTTAGGTCTCAGGGATACAATCATGGAAGATAGAAGATTTACTAAACAAATAATTAAATAATTACTTAATTACGGTATGTCTAACAGCTATGAAAAAAATATACAGTGCCATCATGGCTCATAGCAAGAGGACCTGATTTAGTCTTACACAAATATCATACATTTACTTACTGAAGTTTTCTGAATTTTACTATCTAATAGTTTAATAGTCCCTTCCTAACTCATTGCTATTCTTGTCTGCTTTGACCAGCAGGTTAAAGTAGGAATAATTCTTTCAACTTATGAAAACATCACATTGTACTACTGAAAGAAATAACAGTAGAGTAATTAAATTATAAAAAATTGACATCATTATGTTATTCCACAATTCTATCCAAGTTCATTTTTAAAATTCTCAACCATATTTTGTTTTCTTGTTAAATTTGTTTGTAGGCATTTCATATCTTTCTGCCATTATAATCAGAATCCTAGTTTTATTACATTTTATAACTTGTTTTTAATGTTAGAAAAGCGGGCGATTGATTTTTATCTACTTATTATTTATTCAGCTGCCCTACCGAGCTCATTAGTTCTCATATTTTCTTAATTTTATTCCTTTCAGTTTTCTATAAATGCATTCCTACCTGCAAATAATAAGCTTTTTCTCTTCTTTTACAATATGTAGGCATTGTTTTCTATTCTATTTTTATTTAATTGGCCAGAATTATCCAGAAAAATAAATAGCAATGGTGATTATGGGCTTCCTTATTTTGTGACCAGTTTAATGAAAAGTTCTTCATTATTTCACTGTTTCAGATGATGCTGGTTGATGGGAAGTAAACATGAAACTTTTTAATTGGGTTAAGAAAGTATCCATCCTATCCTAATTTTTAAAAGAGGCTTTATTGGAAACAGGTGTTGAATTTTATTATTTCTGCCATCTTTTATGATGTTCTTTCCTAATGATCTCTTATATAAGATCATTATTTTTTAAGAGCATGAGCTGCTGCACTGCTCACATTTGACTGTGCTATTTGGTAATTTTTTTTCTAAAAATGGCTGCAACATCCTAGAACACTTTGGCTGCTTCGGTAAGAGACTTGGACCTAGAGTCAGCCCACCTGGGAGGTGCAGAAACAGCTCTGCAAATTCAAGTGGAAGATGCTCCAGGCTCCTGAAAAAAGACCCAAGCCCTCACTCAACATCCGAGAAAGGACCACTGTAAAACGTTCTGTAAATTGGGAGAATATTCGTTTCTCTGAGAGGATAACGAATTGATTTGATAGTGCAGAGGACACTGCTGTTTTCAGTATCAGTTAACAGATCAATCAACAAAATGCAGCTAATTGTAGACTACGCTCTCTAACCTCTGCTGGAGTGACAGATTTTTCACTCATCTGATTTTACTCTTCCCTGAAATGGGTCAAAACAAAGAGGGTTTCGAGGATAGAACTGAGGGGCCCCATGCAGGAGGAGGAACCCTAGGAAGAGCATGTCATTGGGACTGGATGGGACACCCCCATGACAATTGGTCTTTCGTCATTTGGTTTGGGGGTCCCTCCAGCTCTTCTCTCCTCTGTGGCTTAGACTGGGCTGGAGGTGGGTGGGAATCTACTAAGCAGAATGATTTCTTTACATGCCCAGGAGGTATGGAGACCTCAGGTTAAGTCCATTCTCTTTTAGGGCTGACAGATGTGGTTCATGCTATGAATTGACCACATATGCCCTGCTCAGCATGAAACTCCAGGAAACACAGTTCAGCAAACTAAAGTCTGTGTCAGTGACGAGTGGGATCAAGATGGGACCACATTTTTTGTTCAAAATGAAAAATCAAACAGAGTCTAGGTTTCACTTATTTTTATATTCATTCACATGGAAGAAGAAAGTGTCAGCGATCAGCCTCTGGTTTATCAAGGAAAATGCACAAGCATTTATAGCTATCACAGTAAACATCTTCATTACCAGGGCAACTAATTATTCAGTAAGACAGCCTTTAAGAACTGTAGAATGTTCTCCTTACAAGTCTCCTTTTATCATTTGCAAGAATTGTTTTATGATGCAGAATAGTATCGAGAAGATGGATAACTTTTTATCTTTCTGAGGTTGTTTTCAAAAGCATTTGCAAGGCTGCAATGTCAAGGCTAAGCAAGGTAATTCTATTGTTTAGCATCTAGGAAAAAAGAATAGGCTGGGAATCTGAGAGCCTTTCCTAAGGAAAGGAGAAGGATCGCTGGGACTATTAACAAATTGCATGCCCTGAATTACAGGGCATGGGATGTTTTTCATCTATGTACTTAAAAGCCATTCCATGGCCTACTGATGTTCCCAAAGAATATCAGAGGATAAAGTTCTAAACCACAGCAAGGATCTTCAAATTCTTTTTCCCTTTCTTCTCTTCTCAATCTTGTTTATACACCTCTTGATCAAAGCCTCTCTCTCCATTTCATTTCCAGCTCGCTGCCAACACTCCCAATTACCCGTCGGCTCCTTTGGCTCTCCTGCACCCCGACTTCTGAATCTATTTCTCTCTCTCTCTCTCTCTCTCTCTAGATATTTGCTTCCCTTCTTGGAAATGCTCTGGCCTCTCTCACTGATGTTCCAGCCTGGCACTGAGCTGACAACTTCAAACTTGCCCTTGGAAGGAGAGGCAGGAGGGAAGTTCAAAGGTTCTCTTTCTTTCCCCATCAGAGGTTTGGGGGAAGATGCTGTACATCTCACGATTTAATTATTTCCTTTATGACTCTTATCATCAATGTGATAATATCTTAAGGGCTCAGAGAAGGGTATAAACCTAGAAAAAATGGCCCTCAAAACCTATTTTTTATGCTTTCATTCCAGTCTCCTGATCCTTGGGATGAAGGGCAGAGGTTCTAGGAGAGGGGAGACAAAAACTGTGAGTCTCCAGAGGAAATTTTTCAAATTTTAGATGCCTCTTTATGGAAATTCTGAGCCCTGTCTCTCAACTGAGAATCACCTTAATGTTCTTCCCAATCTTATATTCATTTTATCAGTAAATCTTGTTGACTTTACTTTGGAATATGCCCAGAATCCAACCACTTCTTGACATCTTTCCTGCCACCACTCTGGTCCCAGCCACTACCAACTCCCACTTGGCTTATTACAGCAGCAAACATGTATTAGCTTCATACTGCTGCTATAACAAATTACAGCGAGATTAGTGGCTTAAGACAGCACAAGCTTATCGTACAGTTCTGGAATCCAGAAGTCCAGAATGGATCTCACCAGGCTAAAACCCAGGTGTCAGTGAGGCTGCTTTGCTTCTGGAAGTTCTAAGGGAGACTCTGCGTCCTTGTCTTTAGTTCCCATCGATTACTTGCCTCGCTCAGCTCATGGTCAAGTCTTTCTCACGTTTCATCACTCTCGCACTTCCCTGCCCATCTCTTTCACTTATAAGGACCTTTGTGATTACATTAGCTCAATGTGGATACTCCAGGGCAACCTCCCCATCTCAAGGTCAGCTGATGAGCAACCAACTTCCATCTGCAACCTTAAGTTCCCCCTTGTAAATTAACATATGTTCATTTAAATATGTAAATAATACATTCACAGGTTCCAGGATTAGGACGCGGACATCTTTGGAAGGCTGTTAGTCTGCCTCTCCCACCTCTAACTCAGCTGCCACCCTTGCTTCACTCCGCTCTCTTCTGCACACGGCAGCCAAAGTGATTCCATTAAACCATGTATCACATCATTTAATTCCACTCAAACCCTTCCCATGGGTCCCACTCCATGGTCCCAACACTCATCACCGCTAAGGCTTCTACGAGCTCTATTAGTACTTTTGCTAATATTGAATAATCCTTTTATTTCTGGCATAGACCCTCCTGCATTATGGAGAACAGGATTGTATTCTATTTGCTTATATTTTATTTAGAATGCCTTCATCTGTATTCATAACTGAGGGTGAGTTTTTTGCTTTCTGTGTAATCTTTGTTTGATTTTGCTTTATAGAACAGTTGGAGGTTTTGCATCTTCTATAGCTCATAGAATTTAAATAGCATAGAAATAAATCATTGATTCTTTAAAAATTTAAAGAAGCTTTAAGCCTTTAAATTTTTAAAAACTTTATCTGCGTCTCAAATCGATTAAGCATGACAAATATTAAGTAGTAAGTCAAAAAAGCCTCATAGGACAAGCTTTTTACAAATATATGTAACTTATTGCCTTTTCTCCAGGATTCTTCTCATTCTGTTTATCCACTTATTCTAACCCAAATGAAATGTAAACTCTTTGATTAAAGTGCTCCTTTACAACCCACGTCTGGTCCTAACTTAGACTCTAACTCCTGAGGCGCTCACAAGATATTTATCTCTCACAGGTCTGAGCAGCCCAAGATCAAGGTGCGAGCATGATTGATTTTTTTCTCTTCCATTTTTTCCTCTTCCTCGCTTGTCAACCCCTGCCTTCCTGCTGTGTCCTCTCATGTCCCCGAGTGGGCTCTCTGGTCTCTTCTTGTAAGGACACTAATCCCATCGTGAGGACCCCGCCCAACTCCTAACACCTTCCTGCCAGGGATTAGAGTTTCAATATATGAATTTTGGGAAACACAGTTCAGTCTATAGCAGACAGATGTCATTTTCCACTTGAGTCTAACAGGAGTCAAGTGTTGCCCCCACCCACATCCTCTTTTATTTTAATTAAAAGCTATTCACTTGAGATTTGCTCACTGTCATTCTCCTTAACTTTGACTCAGCCAAGTTTTATAAACTGCCTCCACAAGAAAGACCTTCAGGAACTGCTCTCAGAAAGAGCTTGAGTCTATAGCCCTGAATGTGCTTGATGTCATCTGATCGTGGAAGCTAAGCAGGGTTGGGCCTGGTTAGTACTTGGATGGGAGACCACCTAGGAAGACCAGGTGCTGTAGGTGTCAAAAAAAAAATTGAAAAACAAAATAAAAAAATAGAAAGAGCTTGACTCCGTTACAAGGAGGTCCTATGGCAAATATGTAATGATTTTAGAATAGGGATTGGAAGTTCATTCTGTATCTTAGAACAAGCCTTTTCTGCCCCAAAGAGTTGATGGGAGCCATTCTGGAACCCTTGACCACCAGCAAATCTTTGGGTCTTTGCTGACCAGCCAAACCACGTAACTGCCACCAGCACTGGGCTCTGTTGTGCTTCAGATGAAAGCAGATACAGTTATATACACGTTACTTCCTTGTCCTCCCAGTGTTTGCTGAGGAGTGGGGCGTCACCACTACGGTGTGAAGGGGGGTGCTCCAGACCACCCTGCAAAGTGACCCTGAGCTACGGTCTACACTATGCTCCCAGCTGCTCAGAGTACCATGGACATTTATAGCAATGACCAGTGGCACCAAACTGCCCTGTCATGTAGCTCAATACTTTTCCTCTTTAAACAAATCAATCAGAGAAGCACCACGTCACAGGAGTGATCGGCTAACGAAAAGCCACAAGAGACCATTAGCTCCGTTAGATTACAGTGGCAGCCTGCATAAGACATGACCCCTGACCCCAGGGGTCATATAGTAGAGTTGGAGAAACAATAAAAACACAATAGGAATTTATCCAGGTGAGTATTTAGCATACCATAGGCCTGGGACGTAGTGTGGATTCAAAGAGCATCAGCTTTTTGTGTTACTGTTGTTGTTATTATTAATATAAAGTTACTGTTAGAAGCATGAGAATGATGTTGAGAAACACATTAATATCCTCACTGCTGATATTGTCACCACCTACCTTCCTCCAAGCCCTGTAGGGGACCGGGAGGCCTGACAATGAGCCAGCACCGGAGGGTGGTCTCCAGGGGCCAAAGCCAGCGACAGGTATTTACTTACTCTCAGCTGTCGGGACCATAAAGAGACAGAGCCAAGCCCTGAAGAAGTGCCAAGAGACAGAGCCAGGGGACCCAGGGCCCAAAGCGAGACCCACACGTGCCGGGGACAGGAGAGGCAGCCATGGGTCGGGGGCCAGGTAGAACCCAGAGCAGAGGAGAAGCTGATCTGGAGCGAATCCAGGAGGCTCCTGGGAGGTTGTCCCCAGGGGTGCGGGATCGCCAGTCAGGTCAGCTTCACAGGTCACGGGGCGTGGCTGCGAGTATCAGACTTTAGCTTATGCCACGAACCATCCAGGCAGCCCTCCCTGGATTAGGTCAATCAAAATCTTTGAGGGATGGGGCCCTGGGTGCTTGGTTTTTGTTTTTAACTCTCCATACACCTCTGTCAGGAGCAATCCCTTTATAAATGAAAGGTGTTTGTACGTCCTCATTGTTACCCGGCCTGGGAACCTCGGAGAGAGTCTACGTTCCAATGTTATCTTCCCTCTTCCCCGGGTTTCATGGAGCCGTAAATGAGATGCTTTCGGGCTGCCTTTCACCATCCGCTGGCTGCAATTAGCGAGGCTTTCTCCCCTTCTGCCCAGCAGATGAATGCTCAAGTGTCAGAGCAGAAACCGTGAGCGAGGCCGGCCTGGCTTTCCAGCAACCTGGGATGAACGCAACCAGACGAAGGCGTGTCATCTCCTCGGTGACCTGGTAAAGAACCAGGGCGTTTTCAACTGAAAGGAGAATTAACCCTGAAGTCAGTACAGGCTCGGTGTGTTCGTCGTGATGGAGGATCTGCTCGGCAGCTTCATCTGGGGCTCGGATCTCTACTGTCTGCCCGGCGAGCCGGTCCGTTTGAGGTTTGTTAAGCTTCTGTACCGAATTTCAATCAGGAACTTCACGACGCCCACTCTGATTTTTCCTCTTTTCTCTCAAAAACTTGTCCTTCCTCCTTCACCCTTCATGTGCGCTGAGAAACGCCAGACTTGATGTGAATTCCACATCCTTGGGTCTCTGCCTTGCTTGTGTTAAGATCACGTGCAGCTACCTCTAGCCATAATTGCCATTATAATGAGATGCAATTATTTGCTAAGTGTGCTTATGGATTTGCCAGAGAGGCTCGATTAATTG
This sequence comes from Macroglossus sobrinus, assembly GCA_004027375.1. NCBI lineage: Eukaryota > Metazoa > Chordata > Mammalia > Chiroptera > Pteropodidae > Macroglossus > Macroglossus sobrinus. Next base: position 49,133 of record PVKZ01004213.1, on the reverse strand, counting down.
CCATTAATCATATCTTAAAGCTTCCCATCATATTAAAAGGCGCCACTTAATTTCTTCCTTCTAAACTAATTAATCCACAAGCGGTACGGGCTTAATTGTCTCTGAATAATTACCAAGCTGGGCCAGTCTCTGCCAAACTCCGCCCGACGGGGGCAGTCACAGGGAGGGGGTCCTGGGGCGGCAGCACCCTCCCGGCTCCCTGTACGGGGAGCTGCCTCCGCTGGCATCTTCCTCTCGCCGCCTCCTGGCCAACTGCTGAACCAAGACCCCTCTGCTCACGACGTTTCTGAACACTTTTGTCTGCTTCTTTTTTGAAAGACGAGAGACATGGGAGACGGAAAACCCTCCCGCTCCTACAAAGCCAGTCTTTTTACCTCTAACTCAGCTCCTCACTGGGCTGCAGGGGGCGACTAAAGGAGGGTTAATGGTAAATAAATAAGTTTGGCAACCTGAGGAAGGCGTGGTGGCCTGGAACTGAAGTCACCAGGGATGACAGTCCGAGTCACACCACCCGGCAAGCCACCTAGACCAGCAGAGCTGTCTGCTAAGGAGGAGAGAGACAGCGACTATCGACCAGTCCTGTGATGGGCACTGTAGTTTATTCCACTTACCTTTTTTCTTAGATGCTTCTGCCAAGGAAAGGGGCCTGCTGGCACCCTGGAAAAGCCACTTCCAGCACTTGGAAAGAGAAGCAGAGCCATGCACGGGGCCCACGCGTGAGCTGCCAGGACCTACTTCGAGAACTGAAGGACGCGTTCAGCCTCCGCTTGGAGGGCTTTGGCTGACAGCCCTCCACTAGCCGCCCTCTCTGGGAAGTGCCATTAATGGGATACTGCTGTCTCCCAAGGTCACGCCCCTTGCCAGGGGCAGCCTGAACCCAACGACTGGTCCACATAGAAGTAGAAAGATCCAGCACATTCCGAAAAGCCAGCTGAGGCCTGTGATGAGACCACGTCACTGATGCTCTTCCCTCCGCCAAGCCTGCTTTCATCCCGCTCCCGCCTACAGCGGCAGAGCCCAAAAGAACTCCCTAATAGATTCCCGCAGCCTCATCTCCATCCCAGATTGCACTTCCTGCTACAGAAACCTGTTTTGCTCTCACACTGAGCAGCAGTCTGCAATCGCGCCCTTCCCGGTGACTGAGATGATATTTGGCCTACATCTGCCTTATTTATTCCTTTCCTTTTTCTGATTCAGAGAATGGGCTGGGATTGGAGGCACAACTCACTGGACTCCTTCAAAATCCCAACAGTCATTATTATGAGAAAATTCAGGAGAGGCCAGTGCAAGAGGCAGGCAGGGCACCGAGGGCATCACACCACGTGGACCAACATGGACAGGACAAGAACCTGGCTAGGAGCCTGGGGTCCAGGAAGCCAGGGATGGACTCAATCATGGCGAGAGGAAATTTTATTTCAGGTTTTATTTTTCATAAGCAGCCTCACTGTAGAGCGCCTTTCACCCAAGGATCAGGTGAAGAATTTTCTGACAACAACAAGGGACAAGGTCTTGCAATGCACGTGACAGCCTCGGCATCTGGCCGGTCCTTACTGTGGGCTCTAGTGACACTAGAGCAATCAGGGTCTCACTTCCGGTTTCCCTATCACTATCTGCATGACCCTGGACGAGCTACTGAACTTTGCTGAGCCTACTTTTCCCATCTGTAAAATAGAATGAGAAGGACCTTGCGGAGTTGGTAGGAGAATGAAATGAGATAACGTATGTAAAGCCCCCAGCACAGAGCCTGGTCTTCAACAGCTGACAGGCATTTGTAGTTTTCACAGAAAGGGTTTTTAAAGCTTCTCAACATGATGAGTTATGACGAGTCTCTCCTAGCCGGTTCATTTACCTCTCACTGTGCCATTTCTGAATAAGGAGACTATTTTCACTCGGGGAGAACAAGCTCTAAGTTTGGGGGCAGCTATATAGGGCAGGGAGCCATCTAATGAGTATGGGTTATTTTTATCCAGCATTTCTGCATTTTAAACATCACTATTTTGATACAGGTCAGCTCTTCCGGTAAAGCGATATTCCTATTCGCTTGCGAAAGACGAGTTATATAACACCGCGTGGCCCCACAGGACAGAAGGCAACCAGTTGCAGATGGACAGAGTTGGCAAAGCACAACTTAAGGATGTGTGAGGTCAGGAGACCAGAAGGCCGGGCCTGGGATGGACAGAAATGATGACATGGCCCGGACCAGGATCTTTGCTGGGACAGTGTCACCGTGAAAATAGTTTCCCTGGTTCAGTCCACTGAAAGAAAGTGGAGTCCACTTTAAGAAAGTGATGTTAGTAATGCAGGGAAATGCTTTACCTCCGGCGGAGGAAATGCTGGAGGAAAGTATCAAAGGGAGTAGATAAACGGATGCTCGAGGCTGCCGTCGGGGAAGACCCACCCCTCTGCCCAGCCATTGCGCGTCACAGCCTTCGGGATTCCGCTGGCCACAGAATCCTGGGCTGGGAAGCCGACCGCGGTACCCAGCGTATCCCCATGTCCCTGGACTACATCTTCGTAAAAACTAGAAGATGGGCCTGGCCAAGGAACAAGACCAGGCCCCCAAACCCACTGAGCCCTCTGCTCGATGAGTGAGGGGCTGGGGAGCCACGGCCGGTACCTGGAAGGGCACACCCACCACAGCCGCCGGCCAGCGGCTCCGCCACCTGCTCCACCACCTGCTCCACCACCTGCTCCACCACCTGCTCCACCACCTGCTCCACCACCTGCTCCGGCCGGTGCTGTCCAGCACGCGGCCCACGGAGCTGGCACCTGGAGGATCCAGGAGGTGCAGGATTCTGGTTCTCTCCCCACCTTTTTTTTCTCCTCACCCTTTCGCCATCCTTCCACCTTCCACCACAGAAATGGCTCTGAGGAAAGAAGCCTGGAGCGAACTCTCTTCTCTGCAATCTCCTCCTGGGCCTTTCACTGGTTAATGCTCATCCGATTGCAAAATGGAAAGTCGTCCTTTGCCGGAGGTGGTTTCACATCAAGAGAGAATGGGGGAGGGGCTCAGGGGCTCCAGAGGGCTCTAGTTGACCCTGACCCCCCTGAGGTCACAAGCCCCCGCCACCCACACATGGAAGTGACCCCTCTGCTGCCCTGGCAGCCCTTTCCCGCCTCCCCCACATCCGCGTGGGCATCACGTGGGGCCCTGGGGCAACACGACTCATGACACACAGTCACGGTACCATCAGCTGCGCGTGGTGATGCTGAGAACTCCTCCGCCAGCACTTCATTGCAACCAGCAGCACTCCTGGGAGAGTACGTGTGATTGTTCTCCCATTTTACGGTTCAGGAGAGCCAGGCTTGGAAAGGACAAGTGACTCACCTAAGTCACATAGCTGGTCGATGGCAGAGATGAGACGCCCTCAGCGGCAGCTGACTGCGGGGTCCGGGCTCCCACCGCACTTAGCTCCACGGCCCCAGGTGCAGGTTAACCCAGGGGGCCAAGTGCACGCGTTGGCTGTGGCGTCCCCGATCCCCCGGAAAGCGCTCCGCAACCTGCCGGCTCCCACCCCAGAGCCCCGTCCCCGGCCGCACCTTGCCCGCGGCTGCGTCCATCCGTTCCGTGGTTAGTGCGCCTGCTCGCTCAGCGGAGTGAAGATCCTGTGTGGCTCTCGAGAGCAGGGACAACGTTTCCCACGCTCAGATCCTTGCACCCTGTGTGTGGTGCTGAACCTCAAACCTTCTGGGCCTTTCTGGAGACTGAGGCCACCACGCAGGGCTGTGAGTGGTACGCAGCTGAGGACACAGGTGGGAAGCTAAAATAGAATCTCAACTCAGCTTGCTGGAGCCCACGGCCCAGAGGGGTGCCTTCTTCTGATGCTCACACAGATGCCCATGGCTGATTCAGCCATTCCGAACTGGGAATGGACCATTTGAGGACTGGACTCCACAGCATACAGCCCAATACTTCCAGTTTAGCTCATTTTAGGCCATCCAGCTGAGTTTCATCAACTGGGATGTGTTATAAACTGAAGCCTTTCATCCTCCCGGCCAAATTGAGATGATGAAACCCACATGTGATGGTGTTAGGAGGCGGGGCCTTTGGGAGGCGATCAGGGTTACGTGAGGTCATGAGGCTGAGGCCCTCGTCAATGGGGTCAGTGCCCTTCACCCAGCTGACAGTACTTTGCTAGAACAGGCCGATCAACTGACAGGATATAACCTGGGGTGCCTGGTTCAGCAAAGCCCACTCAAAAAATTCTCAAGATAAAAGTTTGGAACAGCTCCAGCTCATTCTCCGCCAACTCGTCTGAGAACTCGAAGTCTCCACAAGGAGCTCGGGCTCCGAGTTGCTTCATCTCCTCTGACAGCCCGAGTTTAGTGCCTTTCAATTATGTGCATGAAAAATAGCATTGAAGCTAGTAAACCCTCATCTCGGTGACGTCTTACATTATTCAAAACCAGAGGAATGATCCTTTAAATAGAACCGTAGATTCATCTGTCTTTGCTGCCACATTCTCCCCTTTAAAAATGAGAACCAACATTAACTCCAACAGAGACCGATTTAAGTATTCCTATAATTCCTGATTAAATTAGCTAAAAATAAGTGTTATTGGTAATTCATGGGATTACTCATGCCAGCTAGGAGTGGTGGGTATCTTCTGGACACCGACATAAAATCCAGAGTCTCTCAACATCATTTCAGCTGACGGTTCAGCCCAGGCACACGACTTAGTCCCAGCCACGGGCTCTGGAGCCAAACTAGGTCCCCAGCTCACTGCTGTGTGCCCTCACTCACCTGACCTCAGTGTCCCCACTTGCTAATGTGGGCGTGTGATGGCTCCTCACCTAGAGGCTGTGGTGAGTGTTTGGTAGAACAACCAGCAACATACCAAGCATGGTACCAAGCATGTAGAAATGCTTAAATGTAATTAAAACCACTCCTTTTTAAAAAAGAAAAATCATTCCTGTTGGAGATTTCAAATTATTCCAGAGAGATCTGGCCCCTTAAAAAGTGAGCTCCGTCTGCTAAAAGTCAGTCTGGTTACCTGTGAGAAAAAGTGCCTGACACGTGTGACAGGAGCCAGGAGATGGCAGATAGTTCACTAGTGTGAGCGTGAGGCGGACGGAGTGACGTCAGTGGCCCCAGCCACTGTGCCAGCGGCTGCCTTCCCTGGCTGGGGTAACTGGGCAGAAGAATCAATCCATTTATCGTGCTGTCACCTTCCTTGTGCCCAGTGCTCGGGGCTTCTGGCCTCTCTAGGTTTTCTTCCCCCTGGTGGCCTCCAGGCCTGGTACGTGGCACAATGGTTCCTGCTATGAGCAGGATTCTCTGTCCACCAGACCAAGGTGAACTTCCTCTCAGCTTGACTCGTCTCTGGAACTGAGGGGCATGGCTGTCACCTTGCGGGTCAGGGCCCTCTACGGGCAGTGTGGGAGGAGGCACACCTGAGCCTGGACCAGGGGAGCAGCAGAACCAAAACAAAGGTACCAGAAGGAGGCCCTCTCGGTCCCCGGTTGGCCTAGGACCGTCCCTGTGTGAGCACTGGATGATCTGGGCCACTCGGAATGCCCGGCCACCGGAGGACAATCCAGGAGGTCCCCACATAGGCGGCACCTGCACAGAGGCCATGCCAGGGTGGGCAGGAAGCCAAGAGCGCTGACCCCCACCCTCCAGCGGTGCTGTGGTCATCCTTCTGGTCTCGTCAAACACCTTCAGAGAACCCAGCGCTAGGCGCCAGCGCTACGGATCATTTTTACTGCGCCCTTCAGTTTTCTCCAGTTTGAGGAATAGCAGTGGCTTCAGGCTGTGCGCTCACGCCATAATCCCCTCCTCGCTCTCCTCTGAGCTCTCTCCATACGGCCCCTGTCCTTCATCCTGTGTTCCTCCGTTCGCAGCTGGAGAAGGATCAAAGGCTACAGGAGTCAGGCTCCTTGTCTGAGTCAAATTCTCATCTTTAGAACCCAGGAGGGGGCGTGGTCTGCAGGGTCAGGGCCCACGGGGCGCTAACTCAGCCTAGTCCAAACCTGAGGGTCCATCACAGCATCCGGTTCAGGTCTCAGCTTCCGCCGGGCGTGGGAAGGTAAGGTGCGACAGAAAAGTGTCCGACTCAGGGCAAAACCCAGTGAGAGTGATGGGACTTTCTCCAGAGCCCTGCCCCCACGACATCTCCTCCGAGAAGTCTTCCCAGCCCCTCCCACCAGCCCATCAGCTCCTTCTACAAATTCTGGCACTCCCAGAGATTATACCATGAAGTTTCCACTGTCCTGTTTTGTTTCTTTATTGTTTCATGCTAATTTTATTTTCTCAATGACATTTCATGATCTTTTAGGAACAAAAAGCTCGTCTCACTTATCTTACTCTCTTTTCTTCTTTTTTTTAAACCTTCAGAGCATCTACCAGCGTGCCAGGAGCTAAAATACACTCAGTAAACACAATCAGAGGATGATGAACAAATTCTGGAAACACCATCACCCAGCATGACACTTCACACTCCAAACCTCAATGAGCATTTGTTGAAGGAACGGATGAAGGAATACTCCCCGTTCTCAGAAATGGATTCTTCTGATCTACATTCCTCTGTTCACGAGCTTGGTAAATAAGAATTCACCAGCAACAGGATAAAAATATTAAAGAATGAAATGAGACAAAAAAAATAATAAAGTGGGGTGAAGTGTTTGGTATTTCAATGAATTCTTTACATTTAATGGGGAAATCTTGCTCCTTATTTGTTCATTTAATTAGCAGAGGGAGCCGGATGTAAATTTGAAATACACATCTACCATAGGCCTTTCCTCCAGAATTTTTACTTGGGTCACCTTTCCAAAGCACCCTGCTTCTGCAGTGGCTGTAAGGCAGGCCACAAGATCGCACAATGTAATATATGAAAACAGGAGCGTACGTTCACACCGCTGAGAGAAAATCATGCTGAGAGAAAACCTTTCATAGTCCTCCCCGTGCTTTCAGCTGCTGCCTGCACGCTCTTCCAGATTTCTGTTTACTAATGGTGGCAATTTAGGCGAAGTCTGAGGCTTAACAAAGTGATTGCTTACTCCAGCAGATATGCTAATCAGTTTTCCGGCCATGCTTACTTTTTCCATCTAGCTTAGTGTGTTGTTGTTGCCAGAGCCTCCGATGAAGCCGCCCCTGTACCTGTACCATCAAATCCATCTTCCTGGCCACATGTGAAAACCTGACTGGCAGGGACCAGTAAGATGTTGCTGAAAGAAGTGTGAAAAGAATGGCACGGAATCTCGAGCCAATTAACCTTCCACATCACTTAGTCTCAGCCTCCTCGTTTGTGAAACAGTCCTGAGAGTGTGGAATTAAACGTAATCACTTATGCGATGCGCTTACCGTGGTGCGTGGAACAGAACCGCTCAAGAGATGTTAGCCATGGCCATAATGATCACTGTGAAATATCTCGTTGAAAAATACACTGTTGTTGTCGTCGTTGATGCTGAACTGAAAAGTGTGTGGAGCCGGAGCCTCAAGTGACCAAATCAGGCCATGAACACGAGTGGAAGGGAAGGAACGAGAAAGCAGCAGGGATGAAAGGGACCACGAGGTCCTCGCTGCCCAGTTCTGGTTCTGCTGGCTTCTCGCTCTCGGATGTTCATAAAACGGAATCTGGTGCCTTATGTACCCGCCCCATGGTGTCCAGTCTCCAAAACGGCCCTCGACAAGTCTCCCCACTGGCAGCCAAGCCCATGTCTGTGGTTCCTCCCACCTTCGAGGCTATGTCATTAAATACATTGTGACTTCTCCCTCCCCTCTTGATCTCTCTGGCGGGACCTGAACCATGTGACAGGCCCACACTGCTGACGGCCACGGGGGGAGACATCTGGGAAGCAGGTCTCCTGCCCCCACCCCCAGCCACGACCACTGGCCTGGCCAACATCCGGACTACAACCTCAAGACAGCCCCTTTAGCCGGAAGACTCAGCTAAGCCACTCCCAGGTGGCTGGTCCTCAGAACGTCTGAAGTGATAACTATTTGTCGTTTTATGCCATTAGGTTTTCAGGTAATTTGTTACACAGCGAGATAACAAATACGTGGCTCTTGGCTAAAATTTAATAGAATGCATTTTTGTGCCTTGTGGTGCATGATCTCAGGCCAAGATAACTTACTTTCAAAACAATAGCTTAAGAACTAGAAATGCAAACAAAACTGCAATTGTGGGCGTTTTAAATTTTCTTTTTCTGAGGTGTCTAGAAGCTGACCCTAGTTGTAAGGTATACTGCTCACCTCTCTTTATATCTGTCTGACATTTCCCATCCATCTACTGGTGGGTGCCATGCCTTAAGACTGGGGTTTTAAGATAGAAGATTCATAGGTAAATAATACATAGTAGTGGGGTTGGAGGGAATCACTTTTCTTTCCAGAACTCCTTTAGAGAATGTTTCTTCAGGAAACTTTTTTGACCAACTACTTGGAGCCTCCAGGGCACAATTCATCCATCTGAGACTGTGGGGTGGGGCATCTGTTTGGGTGGGCAGGCTTGGGAGCCATGTTGTTTTGTGCATCTTTAGAAGAAACACAAAAAAGTGAGAGATGGGGAGAGGAAAGATCGAAGACTCCTTGATACAACTCTTCCCTTGGCTCCTCTCCCATTGTATAAAATTACGAAACTCACAAAACAGCTGAGGCATGTGAATTGAAGAGAGAAGACCAGTGATGGGGCAAGACTTTGTGTTCGTGCTGATGTATGAGAATAAGGACAGGCCGGGCAGCCCGACAGCACAGAGGCAGAGAGGACGCATAAAGAGACACTGTGAGGAGGGCTTTCAGGGTTTCATAGGCCTATAATAGTGCAGGTGGAGGCTCAGCTGACTCTCTGAGAGCCACTGAGTCCCAGTGGGGCATCTGGATGGATGGATGGATGGATGGATGGATGGATGGATGGATGGATGAAGGGAGACAGGTAAACAGGTGTGAGCTCCTTGAGGGCTGCGAGCAGCAGCTTCATCCTGTCGACCTTTGTACATTTGATGTGGTGCATAGCAGAGATTTTATAAACTTATATGGTATGCATGAAAAAAATGAGTGCGTGGGTGGAAGAACTATATGCAAATGAATAAACAGATTAATTAACTTGCAAGTATTAGTCATCTAATAGATGCCCTCTACCCATCCAGTCACCATTACGTTCGTCCTGAAACATGAGTTTATGTCGTAAGCTTACACATACTTCAGGGTTGCAGGAGATAATCCATCAGCTTAAGTATACTTACCAGAAAGCAATGCTTCGCTGCTTACAAAAGACATAACATTTCTTCCTGGTCCCCCAGAGACACATTTACGTTCTGTCTTCTCTTTCGGCCACGTGTCTGGGGGCAGTGGAGCGGGAGAGACTGCGGGATAGATGTAATCAGCTCGTGCAGCAGTAAATCTATCTCTGGTCCGAGCAAATCAGGAGCCACTACAAACGAGCTGGCTTGTGCTGATAAATGTCTTTGGATTCTCTTTCTCAGGTTTCTCCAGGATTCTAACTGAACACGTCATTCTTCTCTGCACATCTGAACTGCTCTTGTCCCTGGACAGATGTGAGAATCCCCTGCCCGTGAAGTTCTAAGTCAGGCGCGAAGCCTCTGCCAGCTCCGCAGATGTCCACACGCAGCTCTGTCCGTCTTCCCGGGTCTGCTGGCCACCGCAGATTACCTCAGATTAGTTCTTTTTTATTAATCACACAGCATTTCAAGAGCAAAGGGACCATTCCAATACCAGCTATCATCTCTGGGGCAGTCCTGGTAGTTCTTACCTTGTCAGACCTTGAAATCCTCCCACACTCTGTGATATAGCTCCGAGTTCATCTGAATTTATGAATTATTTGCAGAGATAATGAAACGTATCAGACTTCCTTTTGACTTCATTCTAAATAAAATTAACGGGCAAGGAGAGCATAATGGCTATGGGAAGCGTCCCATGTCCTTAAAATAGCAGCCTGATTTCCTCTCTCCTTTACCCACGCTGCCATTCCTTTACAGTCCTTTCTAATTAGCCTGCTACTTCCTTTTCCTCCTTATTGGAGGCTTAGAAGGGCAGGAGACTGAGTGTGTGTGTGTGTGTGTGTGTGTGTGTGTGTGTGTGTGTGTGTGAGTGCACGCACACACGCACATACATCTGCTGATTCTAATTCAAAGGCAATAGTATTCCTCGTCTTCCTGATCAATATCTGCCCACCTCACAACACCCTGTTACTGCTAGTGAGAAAGGCAATTCTCAAAGATGAAATTAAATAGAAAGAAATTACAGATAGAATTGTTCTTTTTTCTTTTCTCCTTTCGTTGCCTAGAAGGTGATTTATAAATGTATAGCTCTAGCCCAGAACTTTCTCCTCATCCCCCTGTATCTCATTACCTTTTAAATATCTCACATCAATGGCCAATTGATATTCAAAGTCAGTTTATCTGTGGTGAGGACCGTGACACATTCACCAAAACCCACCTAGACGACATTCCCCAAGGCTGGGGGGTGGTGTACACCTGAGTTCTAAGCAAAGGACAGTGAGGAGTAATGTGTGTCAGTTCCAAACCCAACCCCGTCAAAACCCTGTCACGTGATCCTACCTGCATTTCCCCATCTGTTGACTGAATGGAGAGATCCTAAAGGCCTCGTGGAGCCACAAGATGGAAGGAGCCTGGGTCTCCCAGGAAGGTCCAAAAATGGCTCGCAGAAGCTAGGAGGGGTGGCTGACTTTGGCTTTCACTGTGGTTGGGGGTAGGACAAGGGTGAGGGTCCCCACACATGGGCCAGGGTTTGTGCGGTTGCATAGTCCCGCTGGTGCCAAGGAAAGGAACGTGCGGACTTTCTCATCCGCTCGCCGAGATGTGGAGAAGAAGGGGGCGGGGTGGTGATGAGGCTTGAAAGCTGTCAGCGATCAAACATCGACCATGGGGTCAGACTCCATTACGCCAGAGCTAGACTCACTTTATCCTTTATAACATCCAAACTGAGACATCATCTTCCATAACCCAGCTCACTCCTGCCTTCTCCTGTTTCTCTGGGGACCAAACTGACCAACCCCCCAAAACTGGACATGAACACAGGGAAACCATATAGAGTGATGGAGTTAAAGTCATCCTTGCCATCCACTCCGTTCTCACCTGCTCCCTTCTCAGCTCCCTGCTCCCGCCCCCCCGGCTTAGAGAATTTCCAAGGGCTCGTGGGACGAGTGGGACCAGTGGGACCAGCCCCCAAAACCCTGTTTCTGCGGGAAGCACTGCGCAAAGCTGAGCCAGCGACTGACTTCAGACCCCCGCACGGAAGCTGGGGGACCATGCGTGGATTTCCCGTCTCTTACTCCCTCGCGGTGGCTTCCGTGAGCCCCGCTGTCCCAAGCCAGTAAATGTTCAAAGGTTTTCTAGACGCCATGAGAACAAAAGGCCATGGGCTTGGTGTTGGTCGCTCATGACTCTGGAGAGCCAGTCGTCTCTGCTCCTTTGAGTCTAGGAGTCACATGCGTTAGTGATGCCAGCAAGAACGACCCCGAGAGGAGTTTGGTGAACAACCGTTTGCAGACGCCCTGCCCGTGACTTTGCCTGTTTTAAGGCCACTGAACCAAGATGTGTCCAGGACGCGGGCTGCACCAGGCCCCCCATCGCTTTCACTTTCTTCTCTCCTGCGTTCCCTACAGAAAAGCAATCCCTACTGACCACAGGAGTTCTCTCTGCTCCCTGCTGATCCCAGAAGTGATCTGAAATTCACCTTAATTCAACAGATATTTATCGTGACTTTTTAAGGATTAACCCCAGCTCGGGGGCTAGCTGAATGAAAACCTGTTCTCAGAGAGCTTACGACCCTCGGCATCCTGAACTCAGCCCTTCCTGTTCGTTTCTGCGTTCGAATCACGTGGACTCGTCGTCGGCACGGTTGGCCAGTTTGGAGCCAGCTTTTTCGCGCTACTTCTGATCCTTAGTGCCACACGTGACACCCGTCCCAGGATACATTCTCATCTCTCAGTCAACCACTGACGCCAGAGAGCTCGGTCCCACTCTGCCCTCTGGGTCTCCCCTGCCGCATCTCACAGACAGAGCCACAAACCAGCACCCCATTGCATCTCAAGACGAGGGGTCTCACCGTCAAGGAAGCCGGCTGATGTGCTCAGCTCCGCGGTCCCCACTGGCATTTGACCACAGAACATTCCTTTCACCTGCCACCTGTCCAGGACCCTCACTGGGAAGCTGCTTAGCTTATATTGTCTGCAAAGCAAAGTCCTGGGCACTTGGCAGACATTATCTCATTTACCACTAAGACCACCTCAGGAGATGGGTTCACACCAACATTTGGATGAGAGACATAAACTCAGCTATCTGAGGATCATGGAAGCCTCCTGAGAAGGGACCCATCCTCTAGGAAGAATGATGGTATGTATCCAAGTTAATTCCAGGGCAGTGGGGCTTGGGTCAAAATATCAAAGTATTTTCATGCTCAGCAGAGTAGGTTTCATTTATATTATCTCCATGCTCAAGCCCTGGCAACTTATGGTACATAAGACTTTGAAGGCTATTTTCCTATTATCTCTAAGGGACAAAAAGATCCTAAGTGACAGTACCACTGGTGTCACTGCTGTGGGGAGGGTGGCAGGTCTGGTCATGAAGGCAGTGACACCTTCAGGGTTTTAAACATTGGGTTCTGGCGCCTAAGCCCTCAGAAGTATCAGCCACCAGCAAGCAGCTGCTCTGGTCACTGGCTCCTGCAGTGTGGCCATATGGTGTGCCAGAGCTGGGAACAGTATGTACTAATAAACGTGAACACTCAGCACTGGCAAATGCTTAACAACCAGTTCTGGGGTAGGAGGTGGGTGAGTGAAGGAGAAGCGACCTAATCTGTAGCATTTGCCAATTTCCGTGGTGTAAACTCTCCCACATGCACAATGTCAAGCTACGAACAGGACATCACTGAGCACAAAGATGGGAAGAGCTGCATGCTATGTAGTATTTCCCCCAGGGACACGCTAGACATAACCTCAAGAACTCAGATGACAGTAAAATGTAGTAAAATAATCAGGGGGTGATACATTTTGACTATATATTACCTTTGTTTTTAAAATAATTTATTTTGTTGTAAGCTCACATAACCATTTTTAATAACGGCTGTGTATAACAACTACTTAGCAAAATCCCTTAAAATTTTTAACGATTGGCTCTCGTAAGCCTGAACGAACCAGCTCTAGAGCACCACTATCTGGGAAGGAAGAAAATGTGGGCATCCCGTGGTATCCTCGAGGTCAAGTTCATAGAACAGGAAGATACTCCTGGGGCATCTAGAGCTATTTGGGCAGAATCTAACAGAAGCAAAAATGATTATAGAGAGGGTGGGGACAAAGCCTGGAAGATGGTATTTTGTGTCTGTTATTACTGGATCACTGGCAGCCATCGAAGTCCAGTGCAAGGTGTCAGCACTAAGGCCCTCTCTCTCTACAGATGCAGTTGCGTGACACACTTCCATCACACGCGCAGAGCTCCTGGTAACAGGACACTCTGCTCCTCGTTCTCGGCAGAAAGCTAGGACATATGCCCGCCCACCTTTCTCTAAGAATGCAGGGTGTGTCCTGAAGAAATACTCCTCTGCTCAGCTCATTCTCCCCTCTGCCCGGGATGAGGCAAGTCACAGGGTCATTCCAGGGTCGTTCTAGGGTCATTCCCTTCTCAAACACCTGCAGTGGTGATCACCTTCTGCTTAAGCCTCGGGGGCAGAGCAGCCCTGAGGTGTCCAGTGCGAACAGACAAACCTGAGATCTGGATTTCATCTGCCTGAGCACGTTTTGCAGTAGAGCAGCCCAAGCCCATGAAAAGAAAGGGAGGGTTATGAAACGGATCTGTGCGATGACACAGCGTGAGCGCAATTAATTGTTGTCAAAGCACTTTGCTCGTTGCATTCATCTCTTCTGCAGAAAACAACAGTCATAACAGTGACAACTTTATTCAACGTTGGTGCAATTACCACGCTAAAAATAGGAAGCAGAGAGGAGATTTTCTCGAGAGGACTGAGCTCTGTTTCCAAGGTGGCGTGTCGGGGACCGTCTGCCCCCACGATCGAGGGAGGAACGGAAGGAAGCAGAGATGCACTGAATGTGCTATGTGTTACTGTGAGAAGCGTTTTGCCGTTTGATGCTGTATAATCCTGTGTGCAGGGAGAGTGAAGCAGCGCAGAGGACCGAGGTTGGTTGAGGGGCCATGATGAGACAGGCTCTCCGTACATAATTTACTTTAACTATCATAACCACACTCAAAAGGGGGTGTTTGTTATTGTTCCCATTTCAGAGGTGGGAAAGCTGAGTCTCAGAAAAGTCAAGAAGTTTGCACAACATTCTGTAGCTCAAACCCTTTTGATAACGAACCCACTTATGTGGTGGAGTTGCTTGCCGCGAAACACATGACGTGAGCAGAGCTACACTCTGGGGCAGCTCCTCTCCTGTTGCTGCTTCATCCCCTTTTCTCTTCTCATATTCCACTGACCTCCCTACTGTCTCACCCTTTCAGGAATGCAAAGGCCCTGGAGTCAAAAAGACTTGAGTCGGAGTCTTGGTTCCATGGCTTACCAGTGACCGTGACCTTGGCTCATTCATTCAACCTCTAAAAGCTTTAAGATTTTAAATATAAATTGGGGACAGCCATCGTTCCTATGTCATAATGTCGCTGTGGGGATTAATGAGAGCGTGCATGTCAAATGCTTTGCACGACACCTAGGACATGGCAAATATTCAACATTACTGGCTAAAGAACACGGCATTGAAAGAGGTCCCAGGTCCTAGCCTGACCTCCCCTCAGGGCACTGCAGATGGGGACAAGGCATCAGGAGGGCAGGTGGGTCCAGGCATCTTTGCTCCCTTCCCACACAGCCCGGTGACTTGTCTCCCTTCGGAGGACCTTGCCCTGGTGGGGACAGGGCGCAGTAGGGATGGCGAGGAAGACACCCTTACAAAGAGCTAAGTCGTGCCGGCCACGTGCAGGGCCCTCGTCTGAGGCTTTGCAAATATGAACTCACTTCATCTTCATAACAAGTCAGTGTAGTGGGTGCCATTATTTGCTTCCCTTAGCAAAGTGAAAAGTGAGCTTAAGTGACTCACCCCAGGTCCCGCCCTGACCCTTTGGGCATAACCTTACCGGTCCTACAGCTCTGTCTTCCTGAAGGATTGGAGACCAGGGGACCAACACCCCCTTCACATGCCATCTGTGCCCCCCGAGAAACTCTCTCCTTGATGCCCAGACTCCTGCTTGGTAGAGAGAGCTGCCTGTCACCCAAGGGTACCATTTCCTGTGTGAACTATCCAGGGGCCATTGCTCCTGCCTGACTCTCCTTCCTCCTTTCGGTCATTTCCGTGTGATAAACAATAAGAGACAAAGATATTCACGCAGATAAAATGAGAGGAGCAGCAGACCTGGGTTTAAATTCCACTCCTGACTAGAGGTGGGTTTCTGCAAGTGACTCGTGGAGTTTCCACATCTAGAAAACAGAGATAATGCTGACCCCATGGAACTGAGACGGGGATCAGAGGAAAGCACAGGAAGCACACAGAATAGTGCCTGACACTTCAGTGTATAGCTACTGCTATTACTGGCCGCTCATTCGCGGCGCTGAGCTCTCGTCTGGCTGGCTCACCCCGGAAAAGACTCAGGCGCGCTGAGCCTCTGCAGAGTGGGGATAAGAACATCCCAGCTGCCTGGGAGGGCCGTTGTGAGCACTGGGTGAGGTAAGACCATGGCATATAAAGCACTTAACACAGCGCCTGGCACACGACACGGGCTCCACCCACTGTGCCCTTTCCTCTTACTCTGTCATGATTAGCTTCTGCCAGGAATTAAAACTCGGCTCAAACTCCCAGCAGACTATTTGATTTTTTCTCTCCCAGTCCACATGCAAGAGGGAAATATGGATGTTTCTCTTTCATAAACGTAAGAACTGCCTGAGAGGCACTTGCAGCTTTTCAAGCTTTCAGAGGACTACCTTCGAGAAGACCCTCTGAGTCTGGTACAAGAAGAAAAAGAATATCAGGCACTTCCTCTATCACTTTATCTTTAAAATGTTCTCCTTTTCTCAAAAATTTAATGCTATTTATTAAACCTTAACATGACCCTAAGCTACTTTGCCAGATTTCAGACATAATGGAAAGAACAGGTTTTTTTGGTGTTTTTTTTTTTTAAGTCACATGACCTGGACTCAAAGGCAGGTCTGTGCCTGCTGTGTGACTGTAGGCTAGTCGTTTACCCTCTCTGAGCCTCAGCTTCCTCACTTGGAAAGTGGCAACAACAGCGTCGACTTCACAGGATTGTGAGGGATGTCAGATGAGAAGACGTGAAAGCATTCTGTAAAACGTTTCGCACTGTGCAAATGTGATGGCCATTAT
Organism: Macroglossus sobrinus; assembly: GCA_004027375.1. Lineage (NCBI taxonomy): Eukaryota > Metazoa > Chordata > Mammalia > Chiroptera > Pteropodidae > Macroglossus > Macroglossus sobrinus. The sequence goes on along the minus strand of PVKZ01004213.1, from coordinate 32,838 downwards.
TTACTGCTAAGAGGAATAATATCGCATTCAATGCTCGATCGCCACAGAGGATCTCCAGAAGATGGCATCTCTGTGTCCTCCTCCTTTCTAAGTTAGAATTGACAATTCCATTTTAACTGTCTTTGGGTACCGATGTCCGCTATTACGGGCCACTTTGAATTTTTTCATAAGGAGGCAAAGTAGAAAAAAATAAATAAATAAATAAATAAAATAGCTCCGTGTCTGAGAATTAACCTGGACCATTTGCTCTCTCCGGTCGGTTGCATTTGCAAGATGGCTGTGGGCTGAGATTTGTAGCCTGGAAGCCAGGTCTGCGTCTCTGGACGAAGGTAGCCAGTCTTCTCAGGAATGGCGTCAATGACAAGGCCAACCAGCCCTAAAGCTAACTCTGCCCTAACAACATTTACCCAGCTGGGACGATGGGGGTTGGCCCAGGGTAAACCTGCTCCCCAAAATACCACCCTGAATTCTCTGGTTTGATATATTCAGCCTAAGCGCAAAAGTCTATATTTTGTCCTTGGGAGAATTTTTAGAAGCCAAATGCCTGTTTGAAACGGCTTTTTCTACCTACGAGTTTACCAACCATATGGAGATGAATCCAGGCAGTAATGGGGTTTAAGTGAGACAGCCAGGTAGTTGAGACACTCAAGTTGTCACTGCATTTTAAACATAGCACACGACGTGTTACACAAATACCATTCATAAGCCTGAGTCACAGGGTTCAGATGGAGCTGGGTACATGTATAAATAGCCTGTGTCTGTCAAACAGAAAAAAAAAAAAGAAGGGAAGTTTGGGGAATAAGGTCAAAATCGTTGTGCCCAATGTGAAAATCATATAAATCTCAGCCTTGTCATTTACAACCCCTAGCACAACTCCTCCACGAAAAGGAGAGAATGTCACACAGAAAATTCTAAAGAAGCGAACATCCTCAACGTTGAACTAAACAGAACAATGATACAGCATCAAAATATGAAACTGTAATTCCGTTGTTTCTTTTCTTTGCCGCTGAATGCCGGCAGTTCAGAACGGCCACTCCAGCATTTTCTGGCCTTGGAACTGTTGGGGGATCCTTAAAAGAAGGTAGCTTTGGCTAGTGTTAACCGCTTGATTTGCATTCGATGACCCTGTGCCGGCTTTAGGTGGCAACAGAAAAATACAGTTCGTTGTGGTGAAAAAACACTTTAAACATGTAGTCAATGTTTAAAAAGTCATTGTTTCCTATGATTCCCCCCCCTCCCTAGCCCACACCCACCTCTGAGATTTGGGACATCATTTATTACCAAGGTACTGCGCCAAACCCAGCTTATTATATCACTAAGGTGGGTTCTCACGAAGCCGGGCATGAAAACAGATTCTCCCGAAGGCTCAGGGTGGGGTCCAGCTGAGGTCAAGTGCACACCTTCCAGACATTCCCACGGAGGGGAAGGGCGTGGCCGTGGCTTGGGAGAAACACAAGGGCCATGGGTGTAGCCCACAGCATCCTGAGGCCTTAGATGGGCGCCACAGACTCAGCCTTGACTCTGGGTCATTCTGTTCCTCAACAGGCACCTTCCAGCCTTCCCGTCTCCACGCCCGTGGTCCAGGGACCCAGGGGTGAACCTGTGGGGAGCTGTTGGAGGAAGTGGATTCAGGGAGCAGCAGTTCTCACTCGGGGGAGCAGCCTAGTGCTTTGTCGCCCGCGTCCCCGCTGTTCAGAAGGGATCTGCGACCCGAGCGTGGGTGTGAGCGCCAGAGGCTGTGACAGACAGGGCAACGACGCATGCGCAGTTAACGCGGCCACCGGCCGCGGCCCCATCGGGTTCCAGTTCCCGATTCAGTCCGAGTGTCCGTCGGGGCTCCTCCTCGCACATCCCCACTCCGGTCCCTTCTCCAGTCACCAGCAGAAGTGACTTCTCAGCCTCGGGCCTCCGCCATCCCCGCCTCTGATAACGCGCGTGGTCTTCGAGTTAGGAGCTCACTAGGGTGTAGATCATGCTGGAAGCGGACAGAAGAGGGACAGACGCATCAGCGGGGGCTCCCCCGGAGGCCTCGGACCCGACCTCAGAGGAGGGACCCACCTGCCAAAAGCCGGACCCCCTGTCGTTCCTGTCACTTTCTCTTTCCCGTCACTAAAGCATTTCGTCTACTCCCCCACAACATGTGACTAAACATTTGTTAGGAGAGCATAATGTGTCCCTTAGATAAAAGAAGCGATCGCTCTGAGTGCCTATTAATATTCTCAGAGAACGAGTCTGTGGCTGTCAGCCCTCTTCTTGCACTTGCTGGGTAGGTCTGCGGGGAGGGGGAGGGGTGCTGCGGATTCGACGCCAGCTGTGGCTGTGTCCAGGGGCTCCCGGCTCATGCCCGATGACATGTTAGAGCTGGGGAGGTGACCATCGTCACTAGCGCAAGGACTGATGTGTGCACACGGGCCCTCTGGGGACACAAATAAAATGCATTCTTAACTGGGGAGCTCCCCGGTCGGCCCTCGAGTTTTTCCAGGAATCCAGGCATTAAACACGCACCAGGAGGAGCACGTGTTTTACGGGGATGGCTGTGCATGCCCAGGCTTGGGAAGGCTGCAGGCTAATCCTGCAAGACCGAGGAACGGTCTGCACCAAAAGATACACTTGGTCCATTTGGCAGGAAAAAAAAGCAAGCATGTTTATATATGGTAAAGAGAAAAAAACGATAATTTAAGAAACAAAGCAAAGGGAAAACACTGAGTGTTTAACCGAGTGCTAACCCCATCTGCCCGCAAAGCCCTGGCGAGCTCTTCTGGGCAGCTGAGGTTCCAGTTTTGAGAGTCTGTTCACGGAGCGCGGCCTGCAGACCCACGGTGCTGGGCACCCCCACCCTGAGGGCACACAGGGCCACACTGCAGGAATAACGAGGGTTTAGTGAACACTTACTGTGTGCCGGGCACCGGCCAGGGCACTACAGATGCAGAGGTGAAGGAAACAGACAAGACCTCTGCTGTCAGGTAAACCATAAACAACATAATTACAGAGTGAGAGAAATCAGCGTGAGGGGAGGCAGGAATGGCCCGGAGTCACCGGCAGGAGGGCGGAGCCTGCCACTCCAGGTAGAAAATGGCCTGATTCACACTCCTGACTTGAGAAGATCAGGCAGACAGAGTCCACCCTGGACTCACCAGCTAGTATTAGCATTACTGTTAGCTCGTCACCATCTGGTGTAACTTGCAGATGACCCCTGGTCCACAAGGCGACCTGTGCAGGGGTGGCTCCGGGGGCCGGATGGTTAGCACAGCATAGAGGGAGGAGCCCACGCTCTGGGACCAGAGAAACCGCTGTCGGCTAGGACCTTGGACACATTTCTTGACACTGAGGCCCTTGGGAACTCCAACTCGACCTTTACAGAGTCCCCAGCTGCTGTCACTTGAGCCTCTTTCACCTGCTCAGCTCAGAGGCAGCTCTCCACACACGGGGTCCCCGCGTCTCCGTAAAAGAGTGTCCTAGGCTGACGGACAGTCCTACGCGTTCCACCAGCTCAGGATCTGAGGCGCTGGGAGCTCCTGACGCAGGAGAAGCAGGGTCTTCGAGGAGCCCTGAAGAGCCCCCAAGGGATCCAGCTCACCAGAGAAGGAAGGAGCCCGGCAGCCACCCGGGGTCCCAGGGAGGCAGGGGGAGCAGTTGTTCCCAATTTTGTTTTGGAAAGAAAGTAATTAACGAATGCCACTGAAGCAGTGCCAAACCGAAGTAAGGGACAGACCGTCAAGCAGAATGTCTGGAACACAGTCAGTTACAGAAAGATCGCACCTGTCTAACGCGGGTGCGAGCCAACCCGGCCGCAGACCGCCCCTCCCCCACGGCCCAGCAGACGGCCTGCTCTGCTCTGTGCATGCTCATGCCTTCTTTCCCTCAATGCCTCGGGCTCAACATAACGGAAATGAGGGAGCCTGACCCGCCTCGGCCTCCATCCGGCCTAAGGTGGCTCCCAGGCTCATGGGGCAGGGGCCAGCGAAAGTCCTTGTTCTGCTGGATTTGAGGAGGGGCAATGCTACCCCTGGGGACAGGCCACCCAGCCCATGGCTCTGCAGCAGGGGCCATCCGCAGGCCCACAAAGGCAGAGGCTGAGCAAAGAGACCTAACGTCAACATTGGCCCAAGGAGACAAGTCACCAAGCCCCCGAGGGCTTAGGCACCCTCGATAGGCTTCCCAAGACAGGAGCCAGCCAGAGCAGGCTTTAGGCGACAGAGAATTCAGATCTGGAGTCAGAGAGACTTAGAGGTACCTCCTGGCACCTAGGAATTCTCTAGAGAGGCTTCAGAGACCCTCAGGCTCCTTGCGAGTGGAAGCAGGAAAGTCCCCAGGACACTCCATCCAGGAGGAGGAGGGCAGAGGTCATCCTGAGTCTGGACCATCCCTCGACACCAAGAAGAAGGTGGGAGAATAGCTCTGAAACCCAAGGCTGAGTTATTTATTCCAGAGGAAGCTACACCCTAAGGTCTCCAAGTCTTCTGGACACTGGGAACAGAGAGAGGAGAGGGAGGAGGACCAAGCAGCACCCCAGGGTGAAGAGACTCACCCCCAAGTGCACCGCTAAGCCTCGAAATTCTGCATCAGAGCTAAGCCCAAGAATCTGCATTTTTAAGAAGCATTGCCCCTCACCCCCTGAGGGTGATGCAGGAGCTCCAAAGACCACATTTCAATCGAGACTTTTCTAGATGTGTCCTACGACAGCCAGCCGTTCAGAGCTAAGTCTTTGGGATCAGACTTGAGATGGACCCACAGCTGTGACACTAGTAGCGGTGACTGAAAAAAAAAATATTTTAATTATCTCAGAATCCATTTCTTCACTGTTAACATGTTGGCGATGATAGCATTGAGCTCAAAGACTGAGCAAGGCATGTAAAGCTTAGACCTGGCTTGTTGTCGAATGCTGGACAAACACAGCCACCTGTCAGCCTGTTCAAGCCCAACCTGAACCCCACCCTCCTCTTCCTCACCCAGCTACTGCCAAGCAGGCCATTTTGGAGATGGTACTAGGCTACCTGAAGATATCGTGCCCTGCCACAGGTAGCCACAGGATGGCAAGGTGACAGGTGAGACACCTGGGAGATGAGTCCAAAGGGGAACAGAAAGGAGGAAGAGACGTTTCCAGAAAAGGCAGTCTCAGTGCATCAAAGCAGAAGACGGTGTGTTTCCTGCTCCACCGGGAGGTTCTGAGAAAAGAGGTGGCAAGACGGGAGGCTCCCGAAACGCAATCGCGAAGTCAGCGCGTTTTCCCTAATTAGAACTGTGTTACGTAAAATCGGGAGCCTTGTCAGTGTAAGCGCTTCATGACCCAACATGCCCCTTTGTGAAGGGTGACTGCCGCCACCGAGTGTCTCTGTTATGGTCCCCGAGGGTGCTCACACCCAGGCTAGGGGACAAGGGGTGAGCAGGTCAGGCTGACTGGCTGGACTGTGCAGGCGCCGGGGGCAGGGCGGCCGGAGGAGAGAAGGCGGCCTGCGCGCCCCCGAGCATCTCCTGGGGCTGCGGCTGGGACGCGTCTGGCCGTGTGGCGCCGGGGACGCACCTCCTGAGGGCACGGCCTCCTGCGGGCACATCCACCTGCGGGCACGGCCTCCTGCGGGCACGGCCACCTGCGGGCACGGCCTCCTGCGGGCACAGCCTCCTGCGGGCACGGCCACCTGCGGGCACGGCCTCCTGCGGGCACGGCCTCCTGCGGGCACGGCCACCTGCGGGCACGGCCTCCTGCGGGCACGGCCACCTGCGGGCACGGCCTCCTGCGGGCACGGCCACCTGCGGGCACGCGCGCCCTTCTCACTGCTCCGCACAGAGGCCCTGGCGCCGCACCCCGCGGGGGCCGCGGACTCACCAGTACAGGTAGTAGAAGAAGGAGAGGAGGTAGAAGGCCAGCTTGCACCAGGCCTCCTTCTGGCAGTAGCCCAGGGTGTCTGCGTTCATGACCACCGGTGGGTCGTAGGCCAGCTCCGAGCTGTCTGCCGGACAGCGGAAGTACCTGCGGGGGGAGAGGACACGGCGTCATGGCTCTGAGGCTTGGAGCGGGCATCCGAAGTCGTCTGGGCCACTGGCCTCTGGGGAAGCTCCGCGGAGCAAGACCCGCAGCCACGGGACAGTGGGCGGGACATCCGGCGCTCCGGTCCCGCACATGGCGATTTCGCCCACACACCGAACTGCTCTGCCAGAAGGCAAAGGTGTGGCCTGGTGGTACCCGGGGGGTACCAAGAAGAGCCTCCTTTCCCCAGGGATGCGGAGAGGGGGTCTGCAGTGTCGGACACAGAGCTACGTGTCACCTTCTTGCAGCCACCGCACCACGGTCCCGCCTTCGCCCTTAGTTACTGTGGACTGAATGTCGTTCTCTACCTGAATATTCTGGGAGGGACATCATAGTCCCACTCGAGGGTGCAGTCATTTACAGGTGCTGTTCTTCTTGACAGAAAGGCGGGGAACAGCAGAAAGGCCACCAGGGGAGAGAGCAGCCAGGAGGGGGGTGCGGGGGAGGGAGGGTGAGCAAAGAGCAGTGGGCGGAAGAGGCGGAGGGGAGGGAGCAGACTGTGTCTGCTTCAAAATGTCACCTCGGCTCAGCGTGAACTGGCCTTGTTCACGGAGGAGAGAGACTGTCCAGGGGGGTGAGACGGGGCAGGAGCCCCTCTGGGAGTGGCCAGGCCACTCCTGGGACTGTCCCCTGGCCCTCAACAGGACACAGCCCCCAGGGCCTCAGCCACAGCCTCTTTGGAAAGAATAAGGGTGGCGGACATGCCTCAGCGGGCTGCTTCTCTGTCCGTCTGGTAAAAAAAAAAAAAAAAGGAAAAGAAAAGAAAAAAAAATGAGGAGGCCGGAGTGCAAATTAGTGGCTCCTGTGAGGCCCTGGGGCCGGGCTGCGGTTCCTGACTGTGACAAGGCCCAGGAGAGTGGGCTCGAAGCAGATCAATCACACTGGCTTCAAGAGCGTCCCCGGACGCAGCGACTCGACTCCCAGAGCTGGCACCTCGGCTCCCGCGCCCTCGCCCCTCACAGGACTGCGCTGACAGGATCTGTCATCGACACTCTGCCGAGAGGACATCACAAGCCAGAGCCAGAGCCGATGACATGTGCCGGCTCACAGCCCTCCAGGCCACTTGCCGCTTCTCTTCCCAGGAGCGGATTTCGAAACCCATTTGCTTTTGCTGAGGCCTTGTTCCCAGGTGACCTCATTAAGCGGAGGCGGGGGTGGCAGGGTGGCCGGGAGGCTCTGTGGGAAAAGCTAGAGCTGTGCCGCTCACCGGTCACCAGACTGACCTTGCTCGGGCCAGTCATGAACCCCTCTGGCCTCAGTTTCCTCCTCTGTACAATGGGGGTGAAACTGCATTCTCAGAAGGGCTGTTGTGACTATAAAGTGAGGTGACAGATACAAATAATCTGCAAAGAACGGGTCCTGAATAAAAGCTCCACAGTTCTACCCTACTCTCAGCAAACTGAGAGCTGGGGTGGCGGGGGCTTCATCCACATGGGAGATGTCTGAGCTGGACCAGCCGAAGAGGAGGGGAGTGGAAATAATAATTTTAAAGAAGATGTTCAAGGACTTTCGTTTTAAAAAAAAAACAACCCTCTCCTCGTTCCTTTTTCTTTCATGTTCTAGGCACTTATGAATTGCCAGAACTAGGCTGGACCCTGTCGGAGATTCAAAGACAGTAAGACGAGGTCCCTCCTGGCAAGGAGACTGCAGCTGCTCTTCTGTTACATGAATGTCACAGTCCAGGTTTAAGGACAGGAGCTGCCTGTCCCTTCTGGGGGAGTGACAGCCCTAAGAAGCAGCGCACAAATCAAAGCGGTGTAAATTAACCACATTTTTGACACCCTGGAATGACAGCACACTCTTCCAAGGACCTTGGGATAAGTTCCTCTTGTAATGAGAAGAGTCAGCCCCCTGGGACAGCGTGCCAAGTGACGAGGGCACAGACACACTGAGATCCACACAGAGGTGAGGCTGAACCCTGGCCCTGCCCGCGTCCTGACTGAGCTACTCGGCAGTAACGACCTTTGAGAGTCGCTGTGTCTCTGTGGGTAAAATAGAGAGAAGGAACCCCAGCTCGCCCGGTTGTCGCGGACGCTGGATGCGGTTAAGGCGGAAGGTCCCTGAGCGGGTATGCGGCACATTGCAACACCACGATGTCTCTGCTCGGCTTCTCTCTCAACTCACGTTTTAGGAGATTACCGGTACTTCAAGCAGGACTTCCTTATGTAACAGAAGCCTTTTCCCTCCTGCCTAAATCTGTAATGTCTCCTTTCCTCCTGCTCTGGGTCAATAACGCCATCACCCACCCAGCCACCCAGCTCGGGGGCGCCCTCTCCCTCACCTCCTGCACCCAATCACCGGCCAAGGCCTGTCCGGTTCACCTACACGAATCCTCTCCTCTCTCTGCTCCAACTCCACTTCCTGGCTCAAGCCTCTGCTATCTCTTCACCTGCCATGTCATCAGACCCTCCTAACTGGATTTCGTCCTCAAAATTTCACCCTCCAACCCATCCTTCCCACTGCTGCCAGGGTCCCCTTCCTAAAAACCAGATCGCGTAATGCCATTTTTCCTCCTCAAAAACTTCTGAGGGCCGTCCACTGCCTACAGGATAAATTTAATTCCAACTTCCTCATCGAATCATGGCAGACTCTCCATAGCTAATACCCCGCTGTCTGTAAACCCATCTCCACTCGCTTCCCTCTCCAAACCCCACACCCAGCCACACTGAACATAGGCGGTCTCCCAAACGCACCGAGTGCTCCCTGACCTCTGAGCCTTTGCATATGCTAGTCCTTCAACCTGAACTGTGCCCTTCCAGGTTTCCCAGGGTCACTCTTCCAGTCTAATTTAAACGCTCATTTCCCGACTCTCCTGCATGTAATCCACATATATCTTTTAGCAATATATTTCCCTCTGCCTCCCGGGTGTACATTCCTTGAGGGTAGAAATTACATTTTACATTCATTTTGCACTCCCCCTCAATGTCTGGCATATGGTATGCGTTCCACACATTCGCTAAGTGAAGGAGTGAATGCTCTCGACAGGACTAGACAGAGACTCTATTTTATGGTAAAATGACAACGATGAGATATTTGGGATGCCGGGGGCAAAGCTCAGGGAGCAAGAGGTAAAGGGCGGTTACTTTATCTGCTCAAATGCATTCTTTACTACTTGTGTATCCCCCTTCCTGCCTCCCATATCCATATGGTGACTAGATGTTACAAAAAGCCCAAGTCACATGATACGATGGATGGTCTTAGCAGGGAAGAGAATATTTAAAATCGGAACCATCCCAGAAAACCCAGCCCATCTGGTAGGTACTTTTTAAATTAAGATCTAATTCACATACCAAAAAAAAAAAAAATCACCTTTTAAAAGTATCCGTTTCAGTGGTTTTTAGCATATTCATAGAGTTGTACAACCATCCCCAGTATCTAATTTCAGAACACTTTCATCACCCTCAAAAGAAAACCCTGCACGCACGGCAGTCGCTCCCCATTTCCCCACCTCCCTTCCAGCCCCTCGCAACCGCCACGCTTCTCTCGGTTTCTGCAGATTTGCCTATTCTGGACATTTCGTAGAAATGGACTTTTATGGGTATCTTCTTTCACTCGTCACTTGTTTCAAGGTTCATCCATGTCGTATCAGTATTTATAGGTTTTTATTGCCCAATAATATTTCATGAAGGATATATACCCCATTGTGTTTATCCACTTACCTGCTGATAAACATTAGGGTGGTTTCTATTTTTTGGCTACTGTGGATAATGCTGCGGCTGCTTTTAACACTGACCTCCAAGGGTGGAGGCTGTGGTTAGCGGGGCCGATGAAAGGGCCTTCCTTTGTGGCACTTGCTGTCCGAGAGCAGCGTGGGAAGGAGGCTCTGGAGGTCTCCGAAAGGAAGGGATGAGGCAGGCCCCAGGCGGCTGGACGGCCTGAGGGATGGCGTCGCTGGAGGGCAGGCTGCCCAAGCAGAAGAGGGGAAGGACAGACATGTCCCAGGCAGACTCACCTCCAGAAGTGATAGAAGAGGAGAGGGATGTTCAGCCCCAGCGTGAGCCACTCCTGCGCACACAGGAACATGACGCAGAAGAGGCTGTGGATGGAGTATTCTGGCAGCACCAGCTGAAGAGGGAGCAGAGACACAGGCCTAAGTTAGAGCAGGGGAAAGTCACTCACTCCTGCCTCCGTGGCAGCCTCCAACACGCCGGTGGCACGAAGGCCCTCCCTGCAACAGCGGAGTCACCACCCGAGACTGTGACCCACCTCCGGTACGTTCTCCTCTCTACGGGCCTGGAGCCGTGCGTTACCTCCAAACCCCAGTGGACACAGGCCCTCGGCACCCTACTTACCAGAACAGGGCGCTTGTTTCTAAGGGCCGCCCGTGGAGGACCACTGGGAAGACTGCAAGAGGCCATCCAGCCCCTGTGATGTCGGACCCGAGGCAGGACCCACTAGGATACACACCGCTCCTGTGTTTCTAGCCCCTTGGATCCTCCTATAGAAACTCGCAAGCCTAAAGCCAACATGTGTATTTATTTCAAACATAGGAGAGCTGGGGACAAGTTGAGCATTTTGCTTGATGGTGGGTAGACCAAGGGGAGCCCAAGAGAAAAGACATGTCGTGATGATTAAAAGAGAGAAAGCTTAGCCTCTGGAGGGAGGGCAAAGAAGCCAGCCCAGACCGGGAAGGGTCACGTGGTGGAAGGTGGCCAGCAGGAAAGCCGAGCTCCCCAAACCCAGTCCACGCACATGGGTGTGAATGGGTAGAGCTCAAAATGACTGTGAACTTCCTCCCAAGGGCGTTTACATCGTAACAGAAATCAAAGTGACTGCCAAACAGAAATGTGATCTCTAGGCCATAAGTCAGGAAACCGGAAGATAGAGATGCAAATGCACCATCTGTCCCATAGTCATACAGGAATATGGGGGCGAACGCATATGTGGTGGGCGGGGAAGGGTGCAGCCTCTGCATAGGGTCAGACCATCACGAATGTAGTAGTCCTCCTAGCACAGCCTTTCTAAGCATCCTTCGAGGCCCATCTCAAATGCCCCTTTCTAATGGGAGTTCTGCCCATCCTAACCCCACCCCACCCTGCAGTTTTGAGCCTCACAGCACAGGTTCTGCCCCTCTCCCTGGGTGGAGGGGGCTGCATAATCCACCCCGTCCGGAGTCACTGCCATCCTCCTACCCCCCCAGCGCGTGCAGATCTCCTGCACTCACTCCGTACGTAAGCCAAGGCCACGCTCTAATCTTGCCTCGTCTCCGTTTGCGAAGCGTTGTTTGCACTAAGTGTGGACTTCACAAGGATTCGATGAAATGAATTGAACCGACCCAGGGCGCATGTTTGCAGCACGGCTGGCTGACGTTAGGGAAGCAGCCTGTGGTCACAAACCAGGATATCCCTGGGTGGGAAACACTCTGCCTCAAACACATAGGTACAGAATGTGACTCTGGTCTCACTCGTCATCTCTCTCTTGTCAGGTACACGAACTGCCCCAGATGGCAAATATGGGGAAGGGTAGGGGGGAGGGGAGGGACAAGCATTACAAGTAAATATACAAGAGGCGCACATGTGCGATATGCATCATCTTTATTCTCGAGTCCGGGGAAGAATGAACTGCGGGGACCCACGTCTTAGAATTCTCAGGCTGTGACCCTGGAATCAACGTCCCAGAGCCATCGCTGCGGTGGCAGTGACCTCGGTGGGGGAACCAGGCACAGCCAACCCCTATGAGCCTCAACCGCCTGGCGGGAAGGGCGTGTCTCCTGTGTTTTTGCCTCACAGGACCCTGCAGCCACCCCTGCCAACCCCACCCGCACCAGCCCAGGCACCTCCCCGCCCCCTTCTTCACAGAGAAAGCCCCCGTTCTGAGCCAGCCCCAGCGGGCGGGCGGTGGCTGTGACTTGTGCTGTGTGCGTCGCTACGTTTTTTTTTTAATCATCAGTTTCAGCCACTTATGCTGAGATAATTAACATGTTTAGAGACAGCCACCCTAGGCCTGAATCATCCGTGATAGCACCATCCCCGTCTCCAAGTGCAGTGACAAATCTCTGGCTGATTACAGCTTGGATTTCAGGTCCCCCATTAATCACGACTGCTTCTTCCCTCTTCAGGGCTTGATTTATAGTGGAAGCTGCCACCTCCAGAGCAGGAAGCATTCGTCACTGTCACCAGGCTGAGGAAAACTGCTTACCGGAGGCCAGCTGGTCCTGGAGGTCCCCAGCCCACTGGGGAGTGGGAAAAAGCTGAAGCCATTGCCCAGCTCTCCGGGGTGGCTTCTCCCAGGGCCTCTGTCACTGAACAGGACCCTTACAAGTGGGAGCGGCCACTCCGACGCACCAGGGAGACCTAGGGGTGCGACGGTGCCCCTCCCACCCACGCCGGTCCCCTCCGTCTTCCCCACCGCGTCCTCGCGGCGATGGTGTGCAAGGCTGGAGAAGCTGTTCCCCCAGCCCGGCCGCCGGCACCAGGCCTGCAGCAGGCACCTCTGCCGCCCACCCACTTTTCCATCTCTCCGGCCTCGGGGACACAGAGCGCGCACTCCTGGGCTCCCGTCCTCGGGTGGGCTGGAGGGCTGGGGCCGACACGACGGCAGAGGAGGCTGGCTCGTCCACTGGCCATGCGAAGCGCTCCAGAGTCAGTCTCTCGCCCACCGGCAGAGCACAGGGTGGCGGGTACTCCGTCACCCTGAAACCATAAGTGAGGGGAGAGGCCCCAGGACAGCCGGTGATGGACGCAGGCTGTGAGCGAGCGGGAAACTTAGGTTATTTTAAGCCGCTGAGATTTGTGAGCTATTTCTAACCAGAGTGTAATTTAACCTATCTTGTCAGATACAGAATGAGTAATCAATGGGCAAAGGGAAGCAGTGTTCATCTCTCTTCCTCCTCCCTGGCTGTCCACACCCAGACCTCCTCCCCCCGTCCCTGCAAGCACGGGGCGCACGCAGGCGGGAGCTGGACGGCCCCAGGCGGGCATAATGCTTACTCCCCTGCGTGGACAGTTGGACTGCATGTCCCCTCCCCACCCCGAGCTTATCTACCTGTTACATAAGGACCTCCCTGGAACCTGGCAGGCAAACTACAGGGACGCTGAGCGAAGCACTCAGTGAAGCACCTCCACGACCCCGAGTCATCCCTTAGCACTGGAAACACTGGGTCTTTGGTAAGAGAAGTGACTGAACGGTGCCAGCCTCATTCCTTCAGACAACACGCGGAGAAACTGTCCCACGCAGGCCACCGTCTATTGAATTCCCGTGTCTTATTATGCCCCGCTTTGCAGAATTACAAATTATTGAATAAGTGCTCTCGAGACAGGTGTTGTGGGATTGCTGAAAAGGCTGCAATTCATCCCAACCTGAGGGGCTCCCTGAAGATTCTGTGATGGAGGCAGAATCAAGGGAAATTGGAAAAAATGAGTCAAGCCTGATTCTGGGAGGGAGCCAGAAGACAGCGTTTCAGGAAGAAAAACCGGGAGAGCAAAAGCAGAGAACGATGACAGGTACTGCCTGGGTGGGTCCTGTCCCAGCCCACCTAAAAGGGCCACTTATTTGACACAGAATGACACAAAGGCCAGGCCTGACACGAGCCAAGGGCTGGGTGAACGTTAGCTCCATTCTCCTCCTACAAGGACCGACCTTCTCAGCTCCTGGTGCCAGAGCCTTTGTGTGTCACTATCATTAACTGAAGGGCAGGGACCTGTCACGAGAGTTTGATGACAACGCACCCTCCTCTCACTCAGTGTCCCCCTGCTCTGATGCATGGCGGAGGTCAAATGTCAGGTGACCTTCTCGGAGCACAAAAGCAAAGCTCAGATCCTTGGCAGGGAATATTTCGAGGGCACCGCCCACCATCCAGCTTCTTTCATCACTTCTACGAGCGTGGGGGGCGTGGCCTCGGGTGAGGACCGCCTGTCCCGACTTCCTGTCCAGATGCTCGTCCTTCATTCCCATTTCTTGGCAGACATTTCCAGCTGGGTATTCCACAACTGCTGCGTGCTAAAAACTCACGCTCCTCCCAGTACCTGCAAACTGTATCTCTCCTAAGCTTCCAATTTCTGCTAACAGCAGCCATCTCTGCATCCTTGGCCTCATCTATTTCCATGTCAGGCTGTTTCCAAATCTTGCCTTTTTCTTCTTCACATCCAGCAGCTTCCTGTGCCCGTGCTCCCTCCATCCAACAGAGCAGCCACCCCCTCAGCCCTGTCCATGCCGCTCCCTGCTCAGCTCTGAGCCTCCATCCACAACCTTGTTTTTCCAGGAATGTAACTTAATTTTTATTTTATTTTATTTTATTTCTGTTCAAAATACTTCATTTCTATTTATGCATCCCATCTTTTATTCATGTGCCCATTCATTCACTGCTTTCGCCCACAAACGGTGTTCTATCAGCTTCGGCCTTACTTACTTCACTGCTGTGTGGAGAGGGGCACTGGGGCCGGGGGAGGGCTCTTCTCACCCCCAGAGGGGAAGGAAATAGAGAAGGGATGCTTGGAATGGAAGCGAAAGCACGAAGCTTCCTGGGGAAGAGAGAGGATTCCTGAGACGAAGGGTGGCAGAAGATGGCACAGACGGAGGAGAGGTGACGGCCAGCATCCCCTACTGCTGGAGATCTGCTCCTGGCTCCCGCCATGCATCCCGGGGGGCAGGCTGGGGGGCTGGCGTCATGCCTGGGCCCAAACACACCACGAACAAGCCGCGGAAGCCACGGGGAAGGGCCCAGGGCTGAGTGTAGCCTGAAGGAAGTGGCAGCTGTGACACCCGGAGTCTCCATCCACCTCCGAACGGACCCTGTTGCCTCAGACAACAAGCTTTCCTGCCGTGATCAGATCGGGTTAAAAATATTGGCCCACAATCTCAGAGTGTTATATAAATGCTGACTGGTTACATAATGATCAACTATAGGATATTGAGCAAAGCAGCTAACCAGGCTGTGCCTCACTCTCGTCCGTAAATGCCAACTTTTGCAACCTCCCCACGAGGCTGTTCTAAGGGGCACATGATGTGCTACCTACCGGTGACTGCCTGGGCGCTGTTGTGATGAACACGATTGTTGTTCTTCACAGTCACATGCCAGCTGATGACCCTCCTCAGGTAGGTTACTTGTCGCTCTTACCTTGAAAGGTAGTGGAAGGACCCTGACCCAAATCTGCCTTCCTAATTCTCCAGCTAGTTTCTTCTGACACCACCCCCCACCTCTGATTAAACCAAGCTTCCACATGGGAAGGAAAAACATGGGCTGTTTAATAGTCTGACGCTCAAACCGTAAAACCCCAGTCGCTGCCTGTTTTCAACAACACGAATCCAGGCCCTGTGAGTCTGCCTGAAGGTGAACCCACCAGGCACAGTGAGAGGAAAGAAGAAAAGGACGATGCCTCTTGTATTGGAATGTCCACCCTGCTCGTGCTAAACTGGCCCTAAATCGGAGGCACCTGTGTAGCGCGAGCAGGGAGGAGGGCATTTTCTCAGAGACGTCCAGTACGGAGATCCGTTCTCCATTTGTCCCCAAATGGATAATCGTGCTCCTGAGTCACGAGGGGGCACGGAAGGAGGGGAAGGATGGTGAGCTCAGGCTCCTGGGATTTTGCTACACTGCTGTGAGAAAAGCTTCCCAAACGCTATCCGGGAGCCTTGTCTGAGCCCCCTTCGCTACTCTGGGCCAAATCCTCCTTGAGCACCCACCCAGGCAAGAGCCTGCACTGGCCTGGGGTGCGGAGGGCAGCCCAGCCTCTCAGGCCTGCCTCCTCCGGGGTATGGCTTCCCTACAGGCCCCGACATGCCAGGCACCCCAACCTCAGATGGCACAAGGAAGCAGGAGCACCCGAACATCTAGGACTTGGGGTTGACCCACTCAAATGTTGCCTATTTGATGGTACCCACATGTTAGACTATGTGACCTCCTAAATTTTGCTCCAATGTTTATCAAATATTCTTAAGTGGTGAGCAGATGACTCTGGTACATTAGCGACTTAGCACAGAATCACCTAGTCTAGAAGTGGAATTTAAAAGTCACCACAAAATCAGTCTGGGCTATTGCATATACACGAGGGACAGCAGAGGTGGCTCCGAGCTCTGCACCGCCAGTCGCTCTTCTAAATGCTGGGGCCAAGCATCGCTTTGACCTTGTCATGGTCAGGGTCAGACCTCACGGCTGATCCGAGGGGACTGGGCCAAGCCTCAAGGGAAGCCGGTCCCCTCAGCCTGCGAGGCGCACCAGGAAAGGGGACCGACCCAGCAGAGGAGTTCCTGCCGAGTGACCTAGGATCTGAGGACAGAAAATTCATCTTTCCTTTCCAGCGTGGGGAAGCCAGGGGGTCACTGAGGACACAGAGCAGGGGCAGGGGCCAGAGTGCTGCTTCCAGTCCCAGAGGGGCTTCCTCTCCAGGCCTCCCACTGTCCAACCCCATGGGGCCCTCTGGTTCGTCCCCGCCCTCCCTGAGCACGTTCAATCCACCCTGGGCAAGTTTCCGCTGCCTCTGCAGCACCCACTTGGACTCTCTTCTACCTGTACAGGGGGCGAGGCCACGCCCCTGCTGCCCGCAGCTCCTAAGCAGCCTGGGGATGACCCGGCTCACTGCTCCGCTCAGAGGCTTCTCTCGGGACTTGGCTGTTCACTGAAAAGCTTGCCCCACCCGGTCACACATGCTCCAGACACTCACGCTGCCGCCAGGGCACCATGGCCCAGAGACACGGCTCTGCCTGTCCCACTCCCCGCCCAGAGCCTCTGGAGTGCCCGCTTCTTCCTGCCCTGACTGCTCCTCGGGGGCCGGCGTCCAGCCTGACGGACGCCCATCCGCTCCGGCGCCCCTAGTCCCACTGCTGTTTCCCGTGGGCCCTCGCCACCAGCTGTGCCCTGCGCTGGGGACACCACCCAACTGGGGAAATCCTCCCGCTTGGATCGGTGAGAAGTGTGTCCTATGCATGACACCAGGAGGAAGGAGGAGCCTCACATCGAATTCACAAGCTTTATTTCTGGGGAAGGCAAGCGGGGACAGAGCTGACAGGATGGGTGTTGCTCACCACTCGACCGCCCTGCCCCTCCCAGCCGCCTCCCTCTCCAGCCCTTTCCAGTCTCCCAGAGGTGCCAGGAGGTTCGGGCTGCACAGATGGCGGCCCCGACCCCAGGGTTTGGATTCAGTGGGTCTGGGTTGGGCCTCGGATTCTGCTTTTCTAACCAGGTCCCAGGTGAAACACGAAAAGCCGAGCTCCTCAAAATGTGGTCCCAGGACCAGCATCACTGGGGAGCTGGTTAGAAAGGCAGAACTTTGGCTCCACCCCACCCTGGACCTGCTGAACCAGAACCTGCATTTTAACAAGATCCCGGGGCAATTTACATGCAGGTTAAAGTTTAGGAAGCGGCTGCTCAGCACCGATTCCCAAATTAGGGTTCCCTAGGCACCTGAGTGAGAATTGCCTAGGGCATTTATTTAAAATGCAGATTTCTGGGTTCTCCCAGTCCACTGGGGTGGACTCTCTGGGCCAGGAATCTGCATTTTTAGGAGCATCCCAGGCGATTCTGTTGATCACCTGAGCTGAGATTCTGTTAAACACGGGCCAGAGGCTGGAGGAGCACACGAGCGAGACACTTCCTTTCTGAGGCCCCCGGGGCCAGCCTCCTCTGATCTTGAAGGACTGGCCCGGGCATCTCCCCAGGATGCATGTCAGCTGTCCAGCTCCTTCCACCTCTGGAACCCACAGCCTCCAGCTCCCTCCATCTCCTGCCTGTCCCCGGCAGGCCACCTCTGTGCCTCACCCGCACGAGCTCCTCCTACCTGTCTCTGGCCTTCCTAGCCTCTCAGGGGCCGTCCCCAGGAGTGACTGGTTCCTTTTAGGACCAAACCTTTTGGTTTGGGCCCTGCCTACCTTTCAGCATTGTTTTCATGCAGCTCTAAGACACACTTGAATCTCAAATGCTTTTCTCCCAGTTTCCTCGCACTCTTGTTAAATCGCTGAACTATCTAAGAGCCCACTCAGGGAGGAGGTGAGAACAAAAGCACTCTCTCAAATCGTACCTTCTTTTTAAAAGGACAGAATTCTCCTACAACTTGCTGGTAATTCAGAGACACCTTACGCTAACACTTGCAGCTACCCACTCCTTCTTCTTCAAGCCAGGCACATGGGAGTGGAGATCTGTTCAGAATGCAGGGAGCGGTGAGGCAGAACCGCAGACGGCTTTGAGAGGAGCGACGCTGACAGAACGCACTGTTCTAGAGCGAGAAGGCAGAGGAGTAATGATTGCGCGAGCCTTCCGGTGCTGAGGAGCCGCATTTACGCGTTCATTCAGCAAACCTTTATTATACGCTCTCACGAGGCAATGGAGCGGTCCGTCTAGGGGAGACCGTATCATGGATTCTAGAGAATAAAGTGGGAACCGAAGCGCAGAGGCGGCGCGCAGGCACCGTGGGAAGAAAGAAGAGAAGAAACCAGTCATCCGGACGGAGGAAGTGAGGGAGGGCTCCCTGGACAACCGCCTCCGAGCCGAGATGTGCACTGGGAGGCAGAATGTCCAGGCAGGGGGCGCACGGCGCCCTCCCTCACTCATGTTCTTCCTAATGTCCTAGAAAGACAGCACCCCCAAATCCTCCACGGACATGACGCTGAGACGGGACTCCTTTCCACCAGCTACCGGGGTGAGGGCAGCATTGGGGGGACATACACATGGGACTCATTTCTAGGGTACAGTCACAATGACTTCGCCTGGCCAGGGAGGTCCACGTAACAGAAAGGGGCAGAGGGCAGAAACAAGTCACCTCTGCCTTTCTTTTCGTCCATGGTGGATGACAGGCTTAGCCTTGAAAACACCTTCAAGGTCACCAGTGCACGCTGACAAGGCCGCAGGCCCTGCCTTCTCGGCTCTGGCCTGTCCCCCCGACACTGCCCTCCCTGCCCCAACTCTTGTTGGGGAAACGGGGTTCCAGAACCCCAAGGCCACGCCTTCCTCACTCACTGTCTTCCTTGGGGTGAGGCCTGCGGCGCCACATGGTGTATGTGACAGGAGCCCGCCGTTCTCAGGGGAGGGGTTTATTGCACTGCCCCACGGAGCCCTCCTCGGCAGAGCGAGCGACCCCGGTAGCAGCCCGGGTCTTGGGCAGCACCTTTAGCTTCCAAAGGAGAGCCGTTTCGGGGACAGAAGCATGACTACCCTCCCTAACTGCTATGAAGTGGTGTGAGTTACCTAGGACATTCAGCAGGTTGGGGAACTTTTGCTCAAAGCAAGCAAAAGAGGGTGATCGGATGAGAGAACAAGTATCAGCATTTGAGAAACGAGTTAACTGTCGTCATCACCATCCCTGTACGTACAGAGCCCTGAGTGCTGGGACCAGACGCGCGCACAAAGCCCTCCCGGCCTGCGCAGGTGGCGGGAGGGCGGGTACGAGCATGTGCGCATGCGCAAGCGCGCTTGTCCCATCTGCTAGACGGTGCTGAGCATTACCAGGAGTTTGACTTAGCAAATCAACACTTGGATGGAAAGAACAAAACAACACGGTAACTTCGGCTTCCAGTAAGGTTTCCAGCTGCAGTGTCTTAGTGAAAAAAATATTAGATTAAGGAATAAGAGACTTGGGCTCTAGACCTGCCTAGTAAGCTACAAAACCTCGAGTAGTCTTTCTTTTTTATCTCAGTGGGCTCAGCTTCTTCATCTATAAAATGGGAACAGGAATAGCATCTGCTTCATGGGAATTTTATGAGTAGTAAATAAGTTAATAAGTGTGAAGCTCTTAAAATAGCATCTGGGCACAGTGATTTACACTCCGTAAGTAATAACTAGCATCTGTAAGGAGAGGCATTCGACCTGCACAATCCCACTATTCTTTTCAGCTCACATATTCCATATACAGTGTAGAAAGCAGCAATTAAATTCCCTTGAAAATTAAACCAATGTATCATCCCTTTCTCTCTCCAATCTATTTCCAGTGCTTGCAAATTTTTTTAAATCCTCTTCCTCCACTAATGTCTAGCCCCAGAAATGCCACGAGTTCTGGGGCAGCTGATAATTTTGCATGTCAGCGGTATCTATCTCTATGTCATAAAGTGCCCCCCGACTCCTGAAAATGAGTTCCTCATCTCTCTCGAGTCACCACTGTCACGTGTCTACGCCATTGCTTTGTGTGTCCTTGTGGATCTCTCTCCACACTCATTGCTCTCTCGGCACTGTGCCCTGCACATAGTAGGTGCTCACAGACTCATCATTGATTCATTCAACATATGTGCTGAGAGCCCACTGTGAGGTGTCAAACACTGCTGACAGGCACTGGAGGTGCCAGGATGAATGAGATGAGCGCTGTGACAATGTGCGGGCATCCCCAGGCTGGCGGGAGAGACTGGCAGCTGAACAATAGAACACGGGCTGCACTTAAGTGACAATAAATAAAGGGATCAGAAGAAACAGTGTGAATGGCAGACAGTGGGAGGCTGTCAGCCTCGCGGGCAGCCATGAGGAGAGGGCGCCCACTGCAGAGACCACGGAAACGCCTTGAGCCAGTCCCAGCCCACCATGGCCACCTCCTCCTAACGCTCTCCCCTCTGCACCCCCTCTCCCCCATTCCCAATCTACTTTTCACCCAATAGCCAAAGAACTCATTCTGACATATAAATAAGGTCATGTCACTTCTCTGTGCCCCTCTGACCCCACACCCACCATTGCTCCCTTGTCACTCCAAGCCAGCCACACTCGTCCCTTTGTTGTTCCTCAGATCCAGCCTCTCTGTTCTCAGCTTAGGGCCTTAGCATGAACTGCTGTCTGTGCCTGCAGAGCCCCTCCCCCCAGACATGCTTGCAGTGGCTCCTCATTATTCAGAATCTACTCAAGGTCATCTCCTCAGGTGAGTCCTCTGTCTGCGTCCAATATCATCTCTCTCCTTATTTGTCATAATTTCTTCATGGCACTTACCATTATTTGAAAATACATCAATGATGCATCTGTTTCCTAGTTTACTGTGTGTTTTCACACTAGGACACTCCATGAGGGCAGCTTGACTCTGTCTCATTCACAACTTTATCCCCAATGCCTAGAACAGTGACTGGCACAGAATGTAATTGTTTGTTGAACAAATAAATAAACTGGTCCTTCTTTGTTCATTCCCCCACACAAACACAGTCATCACCATTACTGAGCTAATATCAGTATTAAAAACCATAATAGCTTCCTCCGTAAACTAAAAAAATAATGTGGACTCGCATTTAGCAAGCCTCAGGTTCAGCAGGCTGGCCCCAGTCTAGCATCTGTCTGTCCCACGTCCACAAACTGCAGCTCCAGCCTTGGCTGGCCTTTCCCAGATGTGTTCAACTGGACGCAAATGGCTCGGGCAAAGATGGATCAGTACAAATTCAAACTTGGCTCAGCCCTCCAAGCTCTGAGCACTCAAGGCACTGGGTTAAATATGTCAGGGACTCAGCAATAAAGACGAGGAGCTTATAGTAGACCAGGGGAGATAAGCTGAACACCCAGATAACTGTAGAAGCCAAGGCAGAATACGGGGAGAAGTGAAATAGCAGCATGCATCATAGGTCCAAAGGAGGAAGGAAGTAGATTTCCCAGCACTGGCCCTTGCTAAGATGCACATTGCTATGGACTGCGTGTTTGTGTCCTTCTAAAATCTGTAAGCTAAAACCTAACCCCAATATGATGGTATTAGCAGGTGGGGCATTTGAGACATGATTGTCATGAGGGTGGGGCCCTCGTGAATGGAATTAGTGCCCTTATAAGAAGAGACGAGAGGGACGATCTCCCTCTTGGCCATGTAAAGATAAAGCAAGAAGACGGCTGTTTGCAAAGCAGGAAGAGAGCCGTCACTGAAACTCACTGTGTTGCCACCCTGAGCTCAGACTTCCCAGACTCCACAGCAGTGAGAAAGAAATTCTGTCGTTGAAGTCACTCAGTCTGGGGCATTTTTGGTATAGCAGCCTGAGAGGATGAAGAAACACACACGCATGCGCACGCATGCGCGCACGCATGCGCGCGCGCGCGCACACACACGGCTGCAGTGGGGCTTCTTCCTGCTTCTCCCACTGTCAGGGCACCAGGAAGAGGCAGAACGGGCTGGCCAATGTGATGACAAAAGGCCACCTGTCCCCAGTGATTGACCAGAACCCTCTGCTACTCCTGAGGTCCCCACGCAGGCCCCCAGGAGTGGCCCTATCACTCCTCCGGCCCAAGCAGCAGCTCCAGGGGGGCCCAGTGAGGAGCTGCTTTGGGTCTTTGCAAAAACACAACACTTCCTGTCCTTTCTCACCTCCATTTCTCATCACTCTCACGCCTGGGCAACGAAGAAAAAGCAAAGAGGGGCAGGAGAGGATGAGAAGACAGATTCCACTGAGGGTCCTTGTCCCCCAACCCTGCAGCTCCCTCCACTCCATGGGGTACCTCCCAGTTCCCTTCTAATCTCCTCAAAACCCCCTTCCTAAGCTCTACTTTCCAAACCCCTAGAGTCCTCACAATGCACTCCATCCTTTCTTCAAATCTCCATCCCTGCACTAATCCCAAGGATTGTTCCCCTTGCCTCTCTCTCGGCCCCCAACAACCTTGCTAATGGGGCTGATTCATCCCTGGAGAAGCCAAGGCTACAGTGGGGACAGATGGCATCTGTGATTCCCAAGCAAAATTCAGGACACGTATCCGGCGTACTCATTCACTCACTCATTCATTCAGACGCACTACACACCAGGTTCTGTGTGTGCGAGGGGCATGCGCAAGGGAAAGGCATCATCCCCGTCTGCACACACACACTGCCGTGAAGGAGAAGAACGTGATACAGAGGATGGGGAAACAGATGGTCGGAGGTCTGGGGGTCTGGGATTCCGGGGAGGCTGCCCTGCAGCAGAATCAGAGCTGAAGTAGAGTAACCCTCTGGCCACACCCTTTCTTTGCAGTGGCCCAGGCAAGAGATGGTGATGGTGAGGAAAGCATGGGGCAGAGGCGTGGAGTCACGCTGATGAGTCTGATAAATACTTGGGAGGCCCTGTGTGTGGAACTTAGTCATGGATTAGATGAGAGGTGAGTGTCAGGCAGAGGAGGAATCGATGGATTTGTTGAGATGAGCAGCACTGGGCGAAGGAAGGTCTGGAGGAAGGAGATGTGAGCTCAACACTGGCCAGTGCTGCAGGCATCTGTAGACACCCAAGGCGGCTGGGTGTAGAGGGCTGGTCCCCAGAAAAAGGAATCGGAGGTTGTGGGAGCATCGATGGGCAGTGGCACGCAGGCCACCCGGCGGGGAAGTGAGAGTGAGAAGAGACCGAGAACAGAGTCCAGGATTCCACCCCTGGGTTCACCAACATCCAGCATCCAAGGGATGAGCAGAGACAGACAGCAGACCGAGAGGGGTGAGAAGCAGCGATCGGCCAGGCAGGAAGGACAACCCGCAGGCCTGGTGTCGGGAAAGCCAGGGGAACTTCGGGGTTAAAGATGGAGGGAGAAAGGGGGCAGCCAGACACCACGAGGGCAATGAACACCATGGGGAGAAAATGCCCACTGGATCAGGGGACATGGAAGTCACTGCCACCTCCCACACTGTTTAGAGGCGTATGGCTGCGGAAGGGAGGCTGGCGAAGGCCAGGAGCCAGAGGAGCACCTAGGAACAGGGGCTATTTTTGTTTGTTTGTTTGTTTGTTTTCAGGAAGGCACATGGGATAAACACAACTTTGAGTGGCGACAGGACAGTATCCCATCCCGCCCCATGTAAGGTGACATGAATCTGTGGACCGGCCTACAGATTGAACACCATGGGTTTCTATTTCAAATGATCCACTTCCAGGTGAATTTTTAGAATGCTAACCCGTTTACAAGTTGGGGACAGTCCATGCGTCTCCTGTAGCCCCCGCAGCTCTTTGTGACAGTGCTGTCAGGTGCCCTGGAACAGGTGTTGAGAACTTCATCAATGACTGGATGAATGGCCCTGAAGTCTGACTGATCATTTCTTCCTGGAATTGCAGTGGCGGCAGCTCATTGATCCCATCCATTCATTCTACAGACACTACCCAGGGCCTAGCACACACCGGAGGCCGGGCCGGCCAGACGGCCCAGCACCTGACACCTGGCACCTGGCACAGCAAGTATGTGGGTGGCACAGGTAAGGCCTTCGGAACACAGGCCTCCTTCCACCTGGGCAGTAAAGAGCGAGGGTTCACAGCATGTGTTTACCGCCTTGCAGGGGGCAAAGATGGGCCAGAATTATCATTCTTTCCTCTCTGTTACCTTTCATATTTTCCCTGGTGCCATGTGAGGAATTTGTCTCGATAAGGTGATTCTCAGTGAGTTTAAATATATGCTTTTGTGCAGTTGTTCTGATAGAAAGAAAACTCTGGAAACGTTCCACTGAGAGGGGCTACTGGAGCCATCCTGGCTGTGACTCCCCAGCTGGTGTCTGGGGGCTGTGTTAATTTCAGGGAGCCCAGGCCTCACAGAGGTGGCTTGAGAGATACACAGCAGTAATGCTCTGAGTTGTGGACCAATTAAAAATTCATTGAAACGGCAGGAACAAAATTCAATGAGGCCAAAATACTAAAGGAGACAGATTTCATCTGGGTAGAAAATAGTGTATGCTTTTCTCTCTTCTTCCAATAAATCCAAGCATCGTGCATATTTATTGATTGATAATAATAATAATAATAATAGCTAACATTTATCCAGCCCCAACCATCACATTAAGTGCTTTACGGCCTCATCTCATTTATTCTGAAGTTGGTGCTTTTAGAATCATTTTACAGAGTAGGAAAATGAAGCTCAGAGAAGTCAAACTCACCTGCCCAAGGTCACCTGCCCAAGGTCGCACAGCCCTCTAGAGACTCAACCAGGGCTACTGAGGGTGAACCTGGGCGCACACACACCACGCACGTGTGGGCGAGGCAAGCCAGGAGCCGTGATGTCCACCATCCCGGCTGGGACTGTGCAGAGACCCAGCCGTGACAGCCAAAACCACACGGACTTCTCAGAAATTACATGTGTTTTTCCTCCTTGTGACTTTTAATAAAACCAGAGACATATCATGGCAAAAATGAAGAAAAAAAAGTTTTCTTTTAAAACAGACACATCTGAAGCCACAGGTGCTCTGATTCTGTTTTAAATAAATGTCAGACCACAGAGGGTGATTTCCTGGGCAGCGTGTGCCCGATGCCTGGTCAGCGCACGGCTGAAGATGCTTCTCGGAAGATCTGGGGTTCAATACCGGCACAGTCACGAGAGGGACATGTGACAGCGATGCTGCTGAGAATGCCGGGGGCTTGTGGAGAAGCTTTAGACTGAGTTAAGTAGTGAAGGTTATTTAATGCTAACCTTCAGCTCAGTCAGGGCACCGCTAAAACGCGGCGTGGCAGCCAGGAAGCCTGAGAAGCTTGGAAACCTGGAGAAAGCTGTCCAGAGTTTTCAAGGTGGTTGCCGGGGCAACCTGGGGACCGGATCCCAGAAGGGCTGAAACGTCATCTGTTTTAAAAACACCCAGGTGATCGTCAGAAAGCCAGAAATGAAACAAGCAAATAATAAGGCACGCAGTGGAAATTCTTATAAAGATGAGCGTTTTTCTCAAAACTGGAAATAATTCAACCTAGGAGGAATATTTTGACCATGGAAGCAAACATTTCAAAGTGACTCCTCAGAGTTCTGATTATCACCTGCATTTTGCACAAAATATGGAAACTAAAAGCTCCCCTCTCCACTTGGATTTTCTTTCAACTCCTGACTACATTAGGAGTTCCTTCTATCTTTCAAATCTCACCTCTTCAAAAATGTCTCTCATACATGCATACATGCATGCATGCGATCAGTCATTCGCTCAACAAACACTTGTTAAGTAATTTATCACACCACACCGAGCGATATCCTGCCAGGTGATCCAAAGGCCAGATGACTTAACGACACAGGAAAAGTCCAGAAGGAGATATGAGACAGATACACAGATACCTATAACACCAGGCAGTATGAGATCTTGTCATGTGATTGTGGGTGCCAAAGGTCACTGGTTCCCCCAGTGGTTGGACATCAGACTCCTCTGGTAAAGCTTTATATCAATGCAGAATTCTCAGAGTGTGGGGCCCAGGGATCTGCATTTCAAAGGCTGTGCATCTAAGGGGAGAGCCATCAGGTTTGGAAACAGCTGCTAAAGGTGAGGGGAAGAAGTTACCTGCGACTGAAATGGTGAAGATTTCCTGGAAGTGGTGGGGTGGTGAGACTTTCAAGCCCAAGGAAGGGTGAGGGTGTTCCTTGGCCGGCCGGGTTCGAGCTGGGAAGAGGCAGGACTACGCTTAGGAAAGGCCATGGGCAGAGCTGGAAGGTCAAGTGCAGGAGGTGGGGCTCAATGCAACAAGGGGGTGAGGTGCGCCTGGGTGGGGAGGTGCCCTCGAAGGCCTTGGAGCACAGGAGTGCCACACGCAGTGGGCTAGCAAAAACGAACGATCTGGCAGTTTCACTAGACAGATCAGCAAAAATCGGCGTCTGGTTTTAGAGGACACAATAAGGAAGTCTCTGTCCCTAAGAGTCAACAGATAAAACCCTAAGCTGGTCGCAGGAGTGGTGACGAGCAAGAGATGAAGAAACATCATCTCATGTTTTTAATATACTGCTTTCTTTAAAAATAGATGGTAGGGGGTTCACAAATGGTGGTTAATTAATGATGACAGACTGGCCTCTGGACAGCTATACTTAGTAATACCTAGGACCATGCTTAATTTATGTGTCTTTTAGCATACTTTTCTCTAGGGTTGTTCCATTTCCCACCTTGGAGAAAACACGATTTTATAAACACTCACGGCTAGAACGCCTCGCGT
Source organism: Macroglossus sobrinus (assembly GCA_004027375.1). Taxonomy (NCBI): domain Eukaryota; kingdom Metazoa; phylum Chordata; class Mammalia; order Chiroptera; family Pteropodidae; genus Macroglossus; species Macroglossus sobrinus. The sequence goes on along the minus strand of PVKZ01004213.1, from coordinate 6,119 downwards.
GTGCTAGGACTGCAGAGGCACCCGGAGAACTCAAGGTTGAAGACGATACAGCTTTGGCCCTCAGGCAAAGTGCAGCCAGGTAAAGGAATCAGACTTGCAGACAATATTATGCAAGAAGACCATAAAAAAATGCAGTAAAGCAGAGCAAGCAGAGATTATGTCCTGTTTGGTAGGTTAGAGAAGACTCATGGATGAGGCAACATTTGAGCTGAAACTGACATTATATTTTAGCCAACAGAGAAAAAACATTCCGGAGACTCTTCAAAAAGGTCCCTGTTGCAAAAAGGTGGAGAGACAATTGCGAATTAAAGGAGATTATGGGAAACATGACAGCTAAGTGCAATGTGTGGTCCCTGATTAAATCCTGGATTTAAATATATACACACACAGAACATTATTGGGAAAATCTGACTGTGAACTGTAATTAGATAATGTAATGATAACCTTGGTGAGATAATGGTATTGTGGTTGTGTCAGAGGATGTATTTTGGGGTGAAGAACCATAATGTATGCAACTAAACAGTCCAGCAAAAAAACAAAAAACAAAAAAAAACAAAAAAAAACAAACGTGTATGATCTCCATATAAGGGGGAGGGAAGAACAGTTAAAGCGAACACAGCGAGTGATGAATCTTGATGAAGACTCTACAGTAGGTCCTCGCTGACTGTGGTCGATAGGCTCTGGGACGTTAAGAGAAACAACATATAATAAAGCTAATCCTACCACAGGCTAATCGATATAAACAAGAGTTAGGTTCCTACAGCATCTTATCAATGTTATAATGAGACAAAGTTGAACAAAATGACGTTATTCGAGGACCTGCTATGTTCATCACACTGCTCTTTCAACATTCCCTTCCGTTCCAATTTCCCCGCACACCCTCCTTTTTTTTTCTGCATTCCCGTGTCCAAACCTCACTGCTGCCTCGGAAACGCAGAGGGTGGGGCCAGGGCCTCAGCACTGTATGAGCACTGCCCAGAGGGTTCTGACACACAGCCCGGAGTGGAAACCACGGCCCTATCTTAGGTCAGAGCTGGAAATACTTCGGCATCTAAGGGTCACCCACCCAGGCTGGTCAAAGGCTTTTTCCAACCGTTGGAGGTGCCAGGAGACTTCGGGTGTCTGTGTACCCCGCGTGGCCCTGCACTAGGAAGGGGAGGGGCGAGGCCAAGGTGGAAGTCGGCCACCAGCTGAGCCACAGCAGCCAGGCCACCAAGGGCAGCTCAAATACATTCACAAAGCTGCATAATGGAACCTGCTTAGCAAAGGGTCTCAAACTGGGCTGCGCTTTAGAACCCCTGTGCGGGACGTTTTAAAAATGCTGACGCCCAGGATTTATGCCAAACCAATTAAGTCAGAATCTCTGGAGAAGAGACCCAGGTATCAACATTTCTTAAAACTCCCCAAGGGATCCCAGTGTGCAGCCAAGTTTGAAAAGCAGTGCCCTGAAGGAGCGCTTTGCAAATGTTAGCCATCACGGCGAACAACCACGAGGGCCTGGCAATGACGGTGGCCAGCCAGGGGTTTCTTATCGTCATCGGTGTCTTCGCCTGCCTGGCCGCCTCTTTCAGGCAGCCCTAACCAGTTCTTGGGGGCAAGAATGGAGTTTCGGAGCAGCAGTGCGCCCGTCGTGCCACGGAAGAGGCTGGACTGCGGCGTGATGGGCCCCGCATACCTTCACAGGTGCACCTCCGGTGGCTTCAGGGCACGAGCTGCTGGGCTGGTGTCGGCGCGTGCGTCACACCAGTGCACACTTCCCGTAAGGAGGGGCCGAGCCCCAGGCGGGAGAGGGGACGCTCCGTGTCCTACGTGGCGTGAGTGACGTCCCCTGCTCGGCACAAGGACACCACTGGAACTTCCGTGCGTCTCTGGTCATGAAGAGGCGTGGCTGCCCAGTGCAGCACCCCGGCATGGGTGGTCGGCACCCTGTCCCAGGCAGCCGGGTCCCATGGGCTGTCGAAGGCTCCGACAGCCAGCAGGGGGCGTTCTACAGGAGCCAAAGTCAGCCACTGTGCTCCTGCAGGACCAGGATGGGGGGCGAGAGGCTGCTAGGTGGGGGTAAACTTGCCATTTCCAGCAAAGTCTCCGCTGACCGGCAAGGGGAAGACCCCGGGCAGGGACGAGGAAGGAGGGGAGGGCAGCGAGCAGGAGGTGAGGCCTCGCGGTCTGCAGAGTCTCTTGCAGAGGCTGCCACCTTGGCAGACCATCAGAATCCCCCGCAGAGCTTATGAAAACACCTGTGTCCCTGCCACCTGGAAAAACCGAGACTCTCTGGGGTAGGGACCCGTACCTGGATTTTAAAAGCTCCCCCAGAGATTAGAATGTGCTGCCAGGACTGGGAAACTCTGGCCCACGACCGTGACGTCCTGCCACTCGGCTCTGCCTCCGCCCCGGGCTGCACCAGGGCTGAGCGGCAGGCCGGCCCGCGGGCCCCCCACTCCCACGAAACCAGGGTGGCAACGACGTGGGAGACGGATACCTCTGACTCCACGTTGGGGGGTGGACATTACGAATTGCTTCGACCCTGTTGTGAGAGTGATCTGGCAAGTTTTAGAAATACTAACTCGTATACCCTTTGACCCCACGATCCCACCCCTGGAGCATAAACACACAGACGTGTTTATTGCAGGGTTACTGACAGGGGACGAAGACACAAAACCAGAAACAGCAAGAATGGCCGCAAATGTGCAAATGACTGAATAACTGTGTGTGCTATGGACTATTATGCAAGTCTGTGCCCTCATTATCCTCATCAGTGAGTGACAGGGGACCACAGGGACGCGCATGTCATAATTACGTCCGCGCCACAGGGCGAGAACTGAGATGAAGCATGCGAGCACTTCACACAAAGTCTGGCATGTTCTACGTCAGACGCAATAACTTAATAAGTAAGCATCGTTGTTACGGAAAAACCTTTTCCTAAGCCACTAAGGACAAATCCGCTAAGTCTAGGTGAGCTCACCTCCTCCAGCAAAGAAAAAGAAGCCAAACACCCCCCACCTTCACCCTGCATTGCACAGGGACACCCCGCGTCTGCCTTCCCCCGAGCTGTGCACGTGCTGACTCATGCGCGCAGCCCGCACAGCACTCTGCGTGGGCACTGCTCGCCATTACTTCCTCCAGCCCCAGAGCGGGTCATGCTGTCCTGCCACCAAGTGCCAACTTCCGGGCAGGGACGCGCCTGGAATCTCCCGGGAAGGAACGTCCTATAAATGAAAATAGTTACGATAATTACATAACTTCAGCCCACCTCAGCAATGGGCACTTCTGCAAAAGCTCACATCGCATGGATGGATTTGGCCCTGACCCCGGGCCGGCCAGGGAGACAGGACTGGAGCTAATTAGAGTGATGAATGGCCCACGCCTTGTCCAATATGTGCTGAGTTAACTGTCTGCGCTTGGGAGAACTGGCTTTGCACGCGGCTCCCTGCAAGGGACGCGGCAACGTGAAGAGACAGGGCCCAGTCCCCTTCATTTGGTCCATCTCCCCTGGAAAATAACAGGTGTGACTCTTTTTATTTTTTAAGGTGTAACTGACACACAACATTATACGAGTTTCAGTTACATGACATAAAGATTCAATATTTGTACATACTGCAAAACGGTCAACACAGCAAGTCTAGGTAATATCCATCATCCTACCTAGTCACAGAATTTTCTTCTTGAGATGAGAACTTTTAAGATCTACTCTCTTGGCAACTTCCAAATATGCAACACAGTGTTATTAACTGCAGTCGCCAGACTGTATGCCACACCTCCCTGGCTTGTTTATCTTATAACTGGGAATTTGGACCTTTTGATGGCCTTCAGCCATTTCACTCCCAGCCCCAACCTCCGGGAACTGCCAGGCTGTTCTCTGTGTCTACAAGCTTGGTGTTTTCTCTTGTTTTTAGATTCCACACGTAAGTGACACTGTACAGCATCTCTTTCTTTGTCTGACATAGTTCATTTGGCATAATGCCCCCAAGGTCCATCTATGTTGCCGTAAAAGACTTCACTCTTTTTCATGGCTGAGTAATACTCCACTGCGCCCATGCCACGCTTCCCCTATCCATTCATCCTCGGATGGACTTTAAGGTTGCTTCCACTTCATAGCTACCGTAAATAAGTGATTCCTCACAGGCTTTACTCAGAATAAGTTTGCTTTTCATTCTGATAAACATGCAATAAAATCCAACAAAGAGAATCAAAGTCTTGCCTTCTCTCTCACTGGATTTCATCTACGGATGATGAGAAAATTACGGTAAAATCTAAACCCAGTGGATGTGTTATTTGCTGAGAAGCAGAATTCTAGGTGAGGCCAACCATTCCTCCTAACCCAGGGGATATCGTGTGCTTGCAAACTCTTCTCTGGAGCTTGGATCCTGTTACGGGTCAGTGGAACCCTCCCTCATTTCTTATACGCTGCGGTCCTAACCCCCAGGGGGCCCCAGAAGGTGACTGTGTTTGGAGAATGGGGTCTTTAAAGCAGGAGTTAAGGTTAAATGAGGCCATTAGAATGGGTCTTAATCCAATATGACCAACATCCTTATAAGAGGAGGAGATTAGGACACGGACACACACAGAGTGAGGACACAGTGAGAAGGTGGCCATATTCGAGCCGAAGAGAGAGGCCTCAGGAGGAAACCAACCCTGCCGACACCTTGATCTGGGCCTTGTAGCCTCCAGAACTACAAAGACACCAGTTCTGATGTCTAAGCCACCCAGTCTGTGGCACTTGGTCACAGGCGGCTCTAGTGGTCACAGGCGGCTCTAGCAGGCTCACACAGATCCCAAGGGGGCCGGCATTAGGGGGTGCGGGGGTTTCTGAAGGCTCTCTCAAGCATCAGTTTCCCAACAGTCTCTTAAACTGAGATGATGCCTTTAGTCAAAATCTCTTCGCCTCTTGACTTGGAGGATGAGAATCGGTTGAGAAGAGAGGGTGGTCAGACTAGAGACAAGCATGGCACACATATGCCTGGGCCGACGGTGGGTCCCGTGAGTGGATAAATGCCGGGGTGTCAGAGGGTGGTGTCCAAGTGGCTCTGGGAATCCCAAAGGTGTAGAACCATTCCAGGAAGTGCTGGGAAACATGTTTTTTATCCTTAGTGCATGGAAACGTAAGGACCACTAGAAAGGGTAGGGGCTGGGAGTCGGGGTAGATGTGGATCCAGACCCAGCACGTAGCACCTGAGCGACCTGGGCAGGTAATACACACCCTCGAGTCTCAGCTCCTCTTCTCCACTGCACAGAGCTGCTATACGAACACGTGCAACACTGTGGGTGAAGCACCAGCAGCCATCATAGAGTTTGGCCCATGCATTCATTCATTCATTCATTCATTCGGTCAGCAAAGCATTCCTGAGTATGTGCTGTTTTCCTCACAAGGTGCTGAGCAGGGAACAAGATACACCGACCCTGCCCTCACCAGCTCTATAACCAACTGAGGAAAACAAACATTTTACAGATTATTATACCTCTGCCTTTCCCCTCCCACACTGCCATCCTTTTAAAGTCCAGAATATTTGTGCTGGAAGTACTTTATCGATAACCTGAAGCACCCCAAGGTCCACCACTCTTGGTTGCTCTTAGCCGCTGGCATCACCGCTCTCAGAAGGCATGTAAATCGGCACCACAGTGGCGTGTGCCAAAGTCTGGCTGACGCACATGGGGCTACACAGAACCTCGCGGATGTACTGTGTGTGGCTTCACCAGTGCGTCACGCCATTGCAGGCCCCCAGGACAGGAGCCTCGCGTGCGCGCCTCCTTTATTTGGTTCCCGCCGGGACACTTCATGCTGATGCGTTGTGTGGTAACGGCGGCGACACCACCACTAAGAGGCTTCCACAGCCGCGCTGCTGTCGCTGCGTGTTCTCCGCCCCCCTCCCTGTGCTGCAGTCGGTGGTGGCGGCCCTGCCGGACGCCATCATAGCTCTGACCACTTGGCAGATACAGAAAGGCAACAGGATGGCTTTTCTGTCCCTTTATAATAATGGCGCTTTGCATTTACACAGCACGTTTAACTTATTCAGTAGCGTCTTCTCGTCTATTGCCTGGTCTTATCCCAACGAAACAAAACTCTCCGTGTTTTGTGATTGTCTGTGCCATAGAGACCGCTTAGGAATCAGGGCCAGTGACAC